>JAJJWM010000517.1:0-36772 GCA_021655865.1 Fusarium guadeloupense
GTGTTGAGGTGTGCGGGGTCACGGGGTGTACGGAGTGGCGGTAAGATAGTCTAGATCCCAATCCCTAAATTTTATCTAGCGTGACATCTAAGGGTTACACTGCTATTTTTAGCTTAAATGCTGGCTCCGCAAATATATAGTTTTTTCTCTAACAGAAGTGGATCTAGTATTACTTGTGTCATGAATAAGTCGCAGGTAGAGTAATGAAAGTGCAGATAGTTACCTAGTTACTCGTGGAAAAACAGCAAAATCTTCATCTACCCTCGCAACTTATAGGCTCATTTGTGAGAAATAGTATCTGTTAGTTCTGGGCTTCATAATGGAGATACCGAGAAACTGTTTACAGCCTTTTCCCAAGCAGTCTCGATAGCCTTCCAATACTGCTCCGGGCGGCGCCGCATATGTCCAACATGCCCACTACCCTCAAAGACAAGGGCATCGGCCTGGTATCCAACTTCGCGCGTAGCTGCAATATTTTCCTCGATGTGTTCCCAAGGTATGAGAATGTCCTCCTTGCTATACAAAAACAGTCTCAAGCTCTCCTTTGTTTCGAAATTTTCATCAAGAAAGACCCTCTTGCTAAACATCGGGGCGGTCTCTCTACCAGCCATGTAATCAACGAGATGAATCATGCAGAGGAAGAATCCCCAACAGCATTGGGTGATGACGAGGGGCCAGGGGAACCAAGCCGCTGTTCCTAGAGCCATAGCGTACGACCACCGCTTTAAATTATCCCAAGTGAAGACTGGACTTCCGGGGCTAGAGTCATAAACAGTCAGGTAATGCGGAAGAGGTCGGTTGTAGAGTTCTCTATAGGCATGAAGGGTTGCAGCGTAATTCATATCTCCCGAATTTGACATGACATGGAAGAGAACAGAGCCATTAGTAGCGCCACTGGAGCCCACTGGAAACACTTCCCGGACAACAGGAAGCATTTCCTTAGATCGTTGCGAAAGACTATCGTAAAAGCCTTTGGAGATGGGAGACAGCACTGCAATCTGTTTTGCTTGCGGGTAGAGCTTCCGGAACCCATCAGCATATTTGAGGATATGCTTAGGAAGGGCGTCTCCCCAACTGTAGATGACTACTGCCCGAGGGTGCTGATCAGTAGACTGTGCATCTGAGGACTCCTCGCCACTACGGACGAAGATTCTATCAGACAAGACAGTGAAGCCTGGAAACACAGTCTTGCCCATGGTGATCTGGAAGATTTTTAAAAATGATAATAAGAGGTTGTAAAGCAGGGTGGCGCTAGGTTGTCGTGTCCGGATCTTGATATATACCATGATCTCGTCTGACTCAGCTTATCGCACCATCAACAGAAGCAAGAGTGGCACAGAATCAATAGGATCAAAGGCCAATAGAGATTAACATTTACTACAAAGCTCCATCTGACGTGAGACCTCACCACACACGTACATTACGGGTAGGTATAAATCAGACATTCCATTTAGCATAAAATCAACTTCGTCAAGTCATTTACCATTCTTATCACCTTCCATCTCAGCCGGACGCTCTCGACCACCAATTTCCACAGGAGGGGCCGGAGCAGGTTCACTTCCTTGCAGCTCTACTGGATTCTGATATTGTCCCGAGGTATCTGGCTCGCTGTGACGGATTCCATCGCCGCCCAGCTCTGGCTTCTCCGCCCAACTGCGGCCAGTCTCATTCGTTGCTTCTTTCTTGGTATTTCTTGTCCTTCTTCGCCTCAAAAAGAGAAGTCCCCCACCAAGGACAAGAAGACCACCCAGTGCAGCACCGACTCCAATTCCCGCTTTGGCGCCTGTAGCTAGCCCTTCATTTCCACCATCGCTGCTTCCGGTCTCCTCAGACGATGCAGAGTCATTTGATATGTATGCGAAACCCTTGGCCGCCTTGTAAGATCTTCCCGTGTCGTTCCAGTTTGTTATTTTCGGCTCATCAGCATGTACCATGGGAGGTGACGGCTGATTGGAAAGTACTGAGGCTGACGGTATTGGAGCTCCGTTGCCATTGAAAGTGGCTATACTAGACTCTTCTGGATCTGCGTCTATTATAGCCGGCGCGATGGCCACCCTTCGGTTATCCAGATCAACGACAGTGTAAGCCGACCGGAAGAAGAGGTCACCCAAGAATGAAGGACTCCCAGTAGGCGAGCTTGAGATGCCAAATAAGCAGAGGTTTTCATCAATGGCACCAGAAAGCTCGGAATCAGAACTGCCCCTTTCAAGCACAAGTTCACTCATTGATATGTTGATCTTGGTGCCATTTTCACCGCCTAATTCCATTGTGATAAAGGCATCGCTTTGCCGGCGGTCGCAAGGAATGAGGGGCATGTCGTTCCACGTGTCCTGTACTCCAGCAATGGCCCAGATCTCGAACGCCAAGTCTTGTGGGAGGTACGAAAGAGAGTAGCCCAATAATAGAATCACGTCAATGGGCAGTTGCGAGGTCAATTTATCGGTACCAGTCGAGCTGGTTGCTGAGACAGAAGTAAGGGGAATAGAAGGCATAGTACCATTTCCGCTGTCAAAGCTGATAAGATCGCCTTCATATTTGCTGGTGTCGATGGCGCCAAGGTACAGCTGGCCATCTTCGGCGCTCTGACTACCAAGCCATATACTGTAGGCCAGTGTTGGAATATATTCCTGGTACCACATCTGGTACAAGAGGCTTCGTTCTTTGCTATCTTCCTCGAAGATAAAGTTGATTGTGGGAATGATGCCGTGGGTGATGTTGTCGGCGTAACCCATTGTAAGATTTGATAGAGAAATGTCGCCCAACTTTATATCATCGCTGAACCTGGTTCCGCTAGCAAAGACTTCCTCTCCACTCCGGTTGTACCCATGTACAAAGATCTCAGGTTCATCTGAAATGGGCACGAAGGTGTCAGAAGCATTTGCGTCGACTAAACAAGATAGAGTATTTAGCTAAAGCTTATAGAATCAAAACGAGCTTAAAGAATAGCTTACAGCCACCATACAGACAGGGACCAAAACTCTGCAGCGTGGTGTCCTCGCAAGTCTCCTTAGCTGGAAGCCAGATATAATCTTGTGCGCCAGTTGTCAGCACGAGCGAGATGGACTGAGCCGGGTTGCCGACGTTGAGTAGTGTACGATATGATCCACCCCATTGTATGGAATTGGTGAGATCAATCGATTGCACGTCACGTTTCACAAGGTTTCGCGTGTGCTTTGTTCGCACGAGATCGAGGCGTATCTGGCCGTGAGCAGAGTGCAACAGATGCAGCAATATGATACCCAACAAGGGAAGCGTGAGAAGAGATCTCATGATTACGAGTCGCGTCACTCTGCGACTTGGAGCCAAGAACAACAAGAAGGAAACAAAGTTGTGATATCTAAATTCACCAAGTCGCTCTCGACAACAGTCTTTGACATCATAGTCTGTGCTGCGCCGCGTTGGCTGCTTATTGACAGAAGGAAACCTGTTTGTTGGCCTTGGCTATGTCTGCTCATCTCCTGGCATCAGGCGAGCTATATAGGGATAGCTCATCAGGTTTATCAATGGAGGAAAACCAATCATTGAAGAGAATACGCTCAATCAAAACGGCCTATTGGACGATAAATGCAAGGGTGTACTCTACTATGTCTTAACAGCTAGAAACCCCTGTTCGGCCCCCAATGAACCCAATAGACATGGGACATGAGGCTTGCTGACTGGCCGAATTTCCGCTTGCGCGCTCTGAGGATTTGACCAAGGTCACAATAACTGTAGGAATACGTCATATCTAATCTAGACTGGTCTTCAAAGCGCTTAAAACTAATCTAGAAGCCATACATAATGGCCCTCAGGAGGCACAGGTGCTGGGAGAGTAGCACGACTAGTGTTAGCTTTATTCCCTTTCACGCATCGATATAAAATAGCTATCTATATTAGCTTGTTTATGGCGCACATTGATTGGCCGAGAGAGATATCGAATTGATAGCCATGCCTTTTTCGTTATCGGGCGCAATGCTTAGGCGGCCAATACACTCTTCTCTCGTCAGAGCCTCGAGCCTTTGCTGCCATAGTTCATCTTGTTATGGAGACTGCGTCTTGGATCGGTATATCCAAATGAACAGGAATAAAATTTTGAACAGAACAAGTTATCAGTTCGAGCATGATGACACAAGCAGAACAGAGTGACTTGATGCACAGCATTGTGGGACTAGAGTGTTGGCAAGCTCTCAATGTCAAAAGTGCTAAATACCTAGAATGAATGATATTTGGGTCGTCTTTACTGTCGGTATGACCGTAGTGATAGACTTTACGGGCAAAACTCAATCAAGACCGTCTATAGTCATTGTACCTGTCTTTGTGATCATGTACTCATTGACAGCCACATCCTTTCCGGCTTCTTTACCATAACCAGACATTTTAATGCCACCGAACGGTGCCTCGGCAGCGGATGAGTTGCCTAGAGCTTCTAGTTAGAAATCTATTATGCCAAGAAATAAACTCCTGGATCTGCTTACCTGTATTGAGCGCAATCATCCCCGCCTCGAGATTCTCAAAGAGTCGCCATATGCGGTCTGCATTCTTAGTGAATGCATAGCTGGCAAGGCCCATAGGAGTGTCATTAGCCGCTTGTACCGCCTCTTTCTCTGTTTCAAACTTGTAGAAAGCGGCAATAGGTGCAAAGCATTCCTCGCAAGACACGAGACTGTCGTGGCTCATATCAGCAAGAATCGTTGGTTCAAAGAAGTAGCCATCTTCACTCCCCTCTGGAGACAGTCGATTCCCTCCTACGACAATTCTAGCTCCTCGAGAAATTGCGTCTTGAACAAGACGCTCGGCGCGGTCTAGACTCTCGGGCTTCGTAACCGGGCCAAGTGTAGTGCCCTCGGCAGCACCATGACCAACGACATATTTAGCAGTTTCTTCAACAAAGCGCTGAAGAAATCTGTCGTATACCCCAGACTGAACCAGAAAGCGATTGACAGTGACGCAGGCTTGCCCAGCGTGGCGCCACTTGAGTCCGACAAGCTCGCGTAATGCCGCTTCGATATTAGCATCGTCAAAGATCAAACAAGGGCAATTCCCACCCAACTCTAGCACGACCTTCTTGAGACCAAGACTGCAAAGATTTGCTACAAGTGTCCCCACTCGCGTCGAGCCGGTAAAAGTGACCTTCTTGACAAGGTCGTGCTTGCAGAGAGCTTCGCTCAGAGGCGGAGTGTTCTCCAAGCTAGTCGGCAGGATATTGAGGACACCATCTGGAAATCCTGCCTCAGTTGCCAGTTTAGCCAATGCCATAGCAGTAACTGGAGTCTCTGGGGATGGCTTGACAACCATGGTACATCCAGCTGCTAACGCCGCTGCGGCTTTGCGTAAGACCATGGCCACGGGGAAATTCCACGGTACCAGAGCGACCGCGACGCCGAGAGGCTGCTTGATCGTAAAGACACGCCTGTTTAGTGCAGATGGAGCAAAGCAGGTTCCTTGGATTCTCTCTGCTTCACTTGCAAACCATGAAGTAAAGGTCAGGGCGTAGTCCATTTCTCCCAACGCCTCAGCGTATGGCTTGCCAGTCTCGTATACGAGCAGCGTGGCAAGGTCAGCCTTGTGTTCGCGAATAAGCGCATCCCACTTGAGAATCCATTGTGCGCGTGCCCGAGGTGACGTCTTTTTGAAGGATTGGAAAGCTTGGTGTGCAATTTTCACGGCTTCATCGACGTCAGCAGCTGAGTTGTCTGCCACCTTGGCCCACGGTTTATTACGTCCAGGGTCTCAAAACGATGTCAGTTACGCAGATATCACAAGTTGCCCGTGAAGAACATACCGATTACGTCAAAGGTAGCACCTGAAGATGCGCATCTTGTTTGTCCACCAACGTATGAATCGGTAATGAGAAGGTCGGGACGATTGAGCTTGTGAAAACTCAGTAAGTTTATGGTATCCAATTGTGTAGAGAAGGCTTGTTTCGTACCTTGAAGGGTAGTTGGTATGCCATTATGTCTGTCAAAATACGAGCCAACGTGTACTTGACGACAATGTTGGTACGGCAATATGGTATTATATGAAATTGAAGCTGTGGTGCGTCAACGTGGACAAATGCAGCTGAGTAGACGAGAACCGGATGGACTCAAGATGACTCCGCTTGCACAAGGGTTTTGTGAAATGATTAAAGGTATTGATCATTGCCATTATCTCCGACAGACTTCGTCCTGAGTAATCTTGACCTTCCGTGACCCCCGCTTGACGATCATGTACCCCTCATCTCTATACAACAAGGTTCAAACTACCTTCCCTAAATGGCTCTGATCTACAGTTCGTGTAAAGTATACACCAGAAGTCTAGTGGATCACGGGACCATTCGCAGTGTGAAAGACATATGTAGTGCTCAGTTATCCTCATATGCAGCTGATTTATTCATCAAACAACTCCTCTTTAATCACCGCTGCATTCGTGCTCGCAACTAAATTGAGAACATGGGTCGATTAGATGGTAAAGTTGCTATTGTCACCGGTCAGTAACCTTCCCGACAATCTGACCGTGGCTGACATGAGAATCGAATAGGTGCCGCCTCTGGCTTTGGCCAAGGCATCGCTGAGCATTTTGCAGAAGAGGGGGCTAAAGTCCTAATCTGCGACATCAACCAAACAGCAGGCAGTAATGTAGCAACAACGTCGGAAGCCTTTGCCTTTCAGGCCATAGACGTCACTAAAGCAGATGATTGGCAGAGTGCTGTGAATAAGGCCGTTCAACTTTGGGGAAAAGTCGACATATTGGTCAACAATGCTGGGACCAGCTATGAGAACAAGGTGAGATTATGATGGAGCCGAAAGCTCAAGACTAACAGTTGTGGTAGAGCACCAACCTCGTCACTGAGGAAGAATTCGACAAGGTGATGAATGTCAATGTCAAAAGTGTCTTTCTCGGCAGCAATGCCTTCACCACACAAGTCAAAAAGCAGGGTAGCAAAGGTTCCATGATCAATATTGCCTCGGTTGGAGCTCATCGCCCACGACCTGGTTTGGTCTGGTACAATGCATCCAAAGGCGCTATTGCAAATGTGGGTTTGCCAATTCTTCCTTGTACAGCAGGTGAACTGTATTCTAAGAGCAAGACCATTCGGGAAATGATGAAGGAAAGAAAAGAAAGCACAGCTAATATCCTGATGATAGGCTACCATGGGACTGGCTGCAGAATATGGCCCAGACGGTATACGCGTCAACTCCATCTGTCCCCTGGCAACAATGACTGGGTTACTACCAAAATTTATTGGCAAGGAAATCACTCCAGAGGTACAAAAGGCTCTCGGAAACGTGCCGCTTGGACGCATGGGAGAGATTCGGGATGTAACCAAAGCTGCCGTCTTCCTCGCGAGTGAAGATGCTTCCTTCATTACCGGTGTAAATCTCGATGTTGACGGTGGTCGAGCTATTTAGACCATTGGTTGTTTTGTCTCATGACCTTTCCAATATTTACATGATTTTTGCAGCAGGTTGGGGGTTTATTTGGAATTGTGTTGCAACGTTGACTATCCTACCGAGACTGCGGAATCTCCAAAGATGGATTTCGAAATGCGACAAATAGCAGGATCATCATCGGCTGTTTTTAAAGGGGATATTCGTCCTCGTAATCATTTGAAGAAGTGATCAGCGGTGGACTTACAGGGATCTTCAACTTGTTGGTTACAGTTACCGGCGAGTGTTGGTTCAACACTGCAACCATCACTTGTCAATGAGAAAACAACGCTTGCTAGGGAGTAAATTAAGGATAAAGCACCGATATCGCTTGCGTGCCTATATTATTGTTGCAAACCTGTCATACATTGGTGGCGTGCACATACAGAACATCGCTCTCTTACAGATAGGCATTAATTCTTGCATGTCTAATTGACGAGTGGAGCATCTTTTGACCCTCCTGAGGTCGAGTTAACGTTATTATCCCGCGAAGCTTGTCCCCAAGCAAAACCTGCTAACGTTAGCTAGCTTCGCGTCAGAGAAGCCGGCCGGTCGATCCCGCATGGTCTGAGTGCCGGGACACTAACCGAGGCCAGGGAATCATGAAGAGTTCCACATTCAGGGTACAGGGATCAATTGTGGATTTGAAAAGGTACTTACGGCCGATGTACCTTTTCAAATCCATCAGGATCCACCATTAGCGTTGCAACTTTTACGGTGCTTGATTACATCCATAGCCGAGCTTGGTTGATAACTGCCTCTTCCGGAGTGGAAGATAACCAACAGAAACTCGAGAAATGCAACTTGAGCTTGGTAACCAGAATGAGTGTGAAAAGGGGGAGTAAGGGAAATCATCATTAGAGACCAATGGGAATGGGAAAATGACAAAATGTGTATTCTAGCTACGAACCAAAGCAGCTGCAACAAAGCTGGGGTAAATATTAACAGGGGCAAAGACCACCCAGTGAGTTTTCGTCGCACAATTGGGTAATGGACATATCAATCCAAGTTCCAGCTTGAGCGAGACCTTAACAATCATAAAGACGAGAGTCAGGTCTACTGTCTTGAACTAGCATCCTGACTGCTGTCACTAGCGCGCAATCCATCAACATTGCTGCCCAGCTCTTTGTTGTCAAAGTCATCGCCCCGAGTCAGCTTCTGGTCCACAGCGGCACGCTCTTCATCTGTAGCATCAGTTATATGCACAGCAACCTCGTCGCCAAACTGCTTGCCAATCTCCTCCAAAGACAACCTAGCAGTCTCTGGCCAGAAGAAGTAGATGGCAGGAACAAAAACAACGCTCCAGCAGATAACAAGGAGGAAATACTTCCATCCCACTGCTGCAAAGCCGATCGGTGCTGATTGAAGGAGAATGATGGTCGCTTCGAGTAGTTAGTCAGGGCATGTTTTTGTTGAAGCTCATGAGACTTACCAGCAAACTGTCCAAACAGAGACCAACCAATGCCAATTGATCGTATTTCAGTAGGGAATATCTCTGAAACATAGAGATACATGGTGGTGTTGCAAAAGGTTCCTTGAAAGGCGAGGTACAGAAACATGAACAGCACTCCAATGGCGTTTCCTGCTTTGTTGTCTGTTCCTGCATACAGAGAAATCATGGCACAGTAGACCGAAGTGGTAATGATGATGCCGACAAAGCCGGTCATGTACATCTTGCGTCGAGAGTTGACCTTGTCATGCAGCCAAGCACCGCCTGGATTGTAGATGAGCCCAGCTGTGGTTAGCCACAAGGCTGATAACAGTAATGGCATGTAACCTGTCTGTCCTAGACTGGTATAAAGGATAACAGCGTAGTTGTTCTTACTTGAGTTAGCCATATCTCCTTGAGACACAAAAATCAACTCACAATAATAAGAGGGCCGCCGAATTCAGCACCCCATTGTGTCATAAAGCCAATGATCATGCGCCTGCGGTAACTCTTCTTCTGAATCACGGCCTTCCAAGGACTACCTCCGTATGCTGCAAGTTTCTCAGCATCAAGCTGAAGTTGCTTGTCGATCTGATAATATTCTTCCTTGGCAATCAGATCCTCTGGGTCATTGGGAGACTTTCGAAGTCGAACGAGAACAGCCCACGCCTCTTCTTTGTTTCCCTTGGACATAAGCCAGCGAGGCGAGCGGGGAATCCAAGGAGAGCCAAGAAGAAGAACCACGGGGGGTAGGACTTGGAAGGCTAAAGGAAACCTCCAGCCGAATTCGAGATTGTCGGAGAAATAAACAGCGAAACCGATCCAGGAGGATAACATGTAACCAAAGACGAGAAAGATGGCATGATGACCGACGAGCCAGCCACGTGCCAGAGGACTTGACATCTCAGAGAGATACATGGGCGTCACTGTCGCCATGAGTCCCACGCACATGCCCATGATCCATCTACCGGCTTGAAACATACTACCACGATAGAATTAGACGACCTTCATCTCCTCTAAGATCACGGGATGTATACTTACGCAAGGTTTTGTGCGGCGCACTGAAGGACACCACCGAGGATACCGAGCGCGCAACCAAACTGAATACTTCTCAAGCGACCATAGTAATCACATGCCCACATGAGAATCAGGCATGCAACTGCGCCGCCAGCTGAAAAGAGTCCATTTGCCGTAGCAATTGCTGGTGTGGTTATAGTATCGTAGCCAGGCTCGCCATCGGTCGGTAGATCGAAGAATTGATACCAGCCGGGTTGTCCGATGGTGCTGCCGATAATTGAGGCTGCATATCCGTATGTCTGTCAAAAGAAATTATTAGCTTGTTCCAGATAAAGAATTATCGAGATCCAGCTTGCCACGAAAAGATAGAATCAACTCACAGTGCCCCCAATTGCAACAAAAGCAATGACAAGCCTATTGTACAAGCTCGTCTGATTCCCGGTCTGCGGCATGGCTGATGTTGTAAAGCTTTGCCTACGACCCAGTCGAAGCAAAAGCAATAAGTTTGAGAAAAATGAAGAAGGATTCGAGAGAAGACTGAGAAGTGAACAAAACGTAGCTAAAAGTATCTTCGAGTTGCGGCCCCAGCAGACAATACGTCCGTTGTCAAGGGTGGTGAGGGTCCTAACAACCCCCAGCTCTTGTCACCATCTCCACTGCGGTATTGGAATCTTTGCTTGTCGATCACCGGAAATGGTGCATGGGTAGGTTTCTGTAGTGCTTGTGACAGCACTGCTAGGCTGCATATTATCCCGAAAAAACCTGGTACTTGTACAACCAACAGCATGTTTCTTTGCCATTGCGACAATGTACCCGAGCCATGACACCACTATGTGGGTCAGGGTTACCGTTGCTTCAGGTCTAGGAACGAAGGAGTTGACAGCCAGGATGTTATAACAAGCATTTCAAGTCCAGATTCTCACTGTCCCAAATTCCGCTGCATTCGCTACCTCGCCATTTTCGACTCAAACAATGGACCCTTCGGTCATGGAAAAGCATTGGGATGAACTACCCGATCCCAAGCGCGTGTGGATAGGGGAACCTGGCAGCCGAGAAGAGGGGCTGGGTAGATTGGTATTGCTGACACCCGAGAGAGTCGCACACGCAGCCCAGACACAGATTAAGGCTGGTATTCGGGTCAATCTTGGGTGGGATCTGAATAAGCTGGAGTATGCTTGCTTCAATCGCCAGCCTTGTGAGCTCAAGATGGTGCCGCTGCTTGACGGCGTGGCATTTGACGATGTTTACGTTATGAATCCACGTTCGTGTCCCTTCTGTACTTTCCTTCTCCGTGACTGACAAGTGGCAATAGAGCAGAGTAGCCAATGGGACGGCCTGCGACACTTTTCTATGCCTCGCGAGGAGGGTAGTAAAGACCGTGTTTTCTATGGTGGAACGACCAAAGAAGAAATTTTGGACCGTTCAAATAGTCGCATCGGTATTCAGCATTGGGCTCAGGAGGGTATCACTGGTATTTATCCGGATCTCATGTCATGGGTGACAAGCTGACGTCCTGTTACTGCAGGTCGCGGGGTGCTTATCGACTATGCATCGTGGGCTGAGAGGAAGGGAATCAAGTACACGACCTTCTCGCTTCATTCAGTCAAACTCAGCGAGATCCTGGAGATTGCCGAGGAATGCAATATCACCTTCCAACGGGGTGATATTTTGTTAGTTCGAATTGGCGTGATCAAGGAGTGGGAACAGTCAATGACTGTCGAAGCCAAGCGGGCATATGCGGCCACTACGAGCCCTCAGCATGCAGGAGTTGAGGGTACCATTGACGTCCTGAAATGGATTTGGAACACGGGGTTCGCGGCTGTGGCTGGCGATGCCATTAGCTGGGAGGTTTGTCTTGCTAAACATCCAGGGGCATACATGGGTGGCTAATCATTTCATAGGTATATCCGCCTCCGCCAGGTACAATCTTGATGCACGAGTACATGCTGGCTGGATGGGGAATGCCAATTGGTGAGTGATCAATCAAACACGTATAGCACATCTGCTGACATCGTACAGGAGAATTGTTCGATTTGGAAAGATTAGCACAGATATGCAAGGAACAAAAGCGCTGGACTTTCTTTATTTCTTCGACGCCATTCAATATGCCGGGTGGTATTTCCTCTCCTCCAAACGCCCAGGCTATCTTTTAAACATGGCCTGCTGTTAAATTAGATAGTTGAGACATTCGCATCGTACTTCAAGCATCATGTTTGTCTTGTGTTATAAGAGTTACGGGACAAATTAGCGTATCGTGAGATCTCTGTCCTCAGTTCTTAATCGCCCAGAGCTGGGGGTATACCGTGCACAATAGGAGTGATTATAGAAATATCTAGTAATTTCACATTAACGCGCAATCATCACATCTCAGATGCATATTATTTTTTTCTTCTCTCTTGTCTCCTCCTTCGCCTGCAACGCTACAACATCACCTGATCCTCAAGGTCCCTGGCTGCAGGATCCTTGAATGGCGCCAAGTACCGATCGGCGGGCTTCAATGGAGATCATTCCTCGGACCGGAACACAAGGTAAACAGTGGGAACTCGACGTTACAGCCGAGCGTTGGATGGACCAATGATTACGCGCAATGCAACCACCAGGGATTGCGACCAACCGCATCATCCTTGGGAATCCTTTCTACCCTCGATTCCTATTCTGTTGACTGCGTGATGGTACTGTGCTCGTTAGTTTACCCAACTGATAAGTGATATGTACCGAGTAAAGAGAACACTTCCCATCTCTCGGGACTACTGACAATTCGTCAAACTTGTACTTATGCAGGACGGCGGAGATGAACACAGATAGTAAGCACTTTCTTCAACGGTCCTTCAGTGTTTACCCCTGTAATAATAGTACCTTCTATCAGTGTCAAGGTTAGCATTCCCAAACCTCTGCCCAATTTACAGTGACGTTTCGTCGGGTACGGATAATCCCTCCCTGTTCATCTCCTATTATATGCACCAAAGGTGCTTTGATGTGATGTGATACGATGTGCATTCCACAATCATCGGAGGATTGGACTCGTCCAGGTTCTAGTCAAATCATTTGCAACACTTACAGGAATCATCAGGGTGTATGGTGGCTCGGAAATGTTCAGTTCCTCCTCGGTACCCATGCTAGTCCTTGTAAAGTCCTGTCTGTCACAGCAGAAGTTCTTACGACTATGACACACGTTGGCAGAAAATCCCAGTCTAGAAAAGAGGCCCTATAGCCATTGCTAATCGAAGGCGAGAGGCTAACTCAACAAAGAAAACATCCATCATAATCTCCGTTTCCTCGTAGCGAGCCGTCCGTTCCAACCTTAATCACAGCACTAATGTGAAATTCTAATCAAAATCCATTCAGTCCCCTTGTCTTGATGTTTGGCCGAATACCTGTCTTGCACTGGATTTGCCCGGGCTCTTTATCTCCCTCTTTTTCTGTTCTTTACAGCAGCCAAACACAAAATCTCCAAAAACAGACATGACGAAGCCAGCTATGGAACCCCCTCCCGGCAAGGAGTCGTCGTTCGATAATCCCAACCGCGAGATGTACTACATTTGCATTGCCTCAAATGCAATTGCCATAGTTGTCTGTTCCATTGTCGTTCTTCTTAGACTATGGGCACGCTACAGACTATCCATGAGAGTGCAGTGGGACGACAGTACGATGTTGCAACTCTCCATAAGTTAAGCTATACTAACAAGATGACAGTTGCCTGTATCATCGGATATGTGGGTTATGGACCTAAGACGCTCCGCTTTCACTTTTTTTTTTTTTATCTAACTTAAATCAAAGATTGGTTTCATGGGGTACTGTACAATCTGTTTGCTGAGTCAGTGCCCCTCCTGGGAAGTCCGTTGCAAACTCGCTAACTATCTGTAGTGTTGAGGTACGGAGGAGGACTACATCAATGGGACGTGCCAGAGCATCTTTTGGCTCAGTACAATCAGGTGAGTTTATGGCCAATGTCAACGACCTATCCAAGAAGAACATATACTAAAATCATTCTAGACAGTCTACGCCACCATGGTCAATTATGGCCCAACAGTCTTTGCCATCAAAGCGGCTATCCTACTCTTCCTCGCCAGAATCTTTTCACCGTACAAAACCTACGTCAAATGGATTTACGGCTTTCTAGGTGTCATGGCCATTTACTACACCATCATGCTGTTTCTAAAGATGTTCATCTGTCGACCGATATCCATGTTTTGGGGTGCTACCACCGATGGCGAATGCTTCAATCAACGGGTATTGATCCTTGTCGACAACATCATTAGTCTCCTCAGCGATATGGTTGTTCTTCTCCTCCCGTGTCCCTTGACCAAGAAACTGCAAGTCGGGCTTCTAGCCAAATTAAAGATCGCTGCAGTCTTTGGAATGGGAGGAATTGCTTGCATTTTCGGACTTGTTCGACTGGTCATTATCATTCAGCATGGGGAAAGCCCAGATCAAACATATACATTTGTGCAGATCAACCTCCTTGGGTGAGTCATGAACTTTCACATCCATCCATCTACAGCATCCATTGACCAAACATAGAATTGCCGAGTGTGGCATTGGCGTTGTTTGTGCCTGTCTTCCTTTCATGCCTATGCTGTGGAAGTCAATTCTCCACAAGGACAAGCCAGGCTACTCATCCAACTACTCCAGGTCGCAATTCGAAATGGTGAATTCGAACAAGAGATCGCGACACACGACTCAGACGCCTGCTAGTGTCCATTATAACGATGATCTAGGGAGCGACGAGAATGTCCTCATCTCCAATGCCAAGTCGTGCGTCACGACCAATGTGCATGCGGGGGATGATGGTACAGTGGGCAGTGGTGTCAGTGCTGAAAACAGGAGGACGGAGGCAAGCCTTGACGACTCGCATATCCTTCGAACAGTTGAAGTTCGTCAGTACGACGAGCATTGATTCCATCTATATAAGCTTGGGGTTAAGTGCTCAGCATAGGTTTTGATAGTTTATCCCATCTCAATCTATTGTGACTCCTTAGCCTTACAAACTCTCCATCAAGGGATCCTTTGCCAAAACCTCCTTTATCAATCTCATGGATTTGGCAGGAGCCGTAAAGTCACACCAAAACCCTTCTTTCGTTCTGCACATTATCGAACTGCTATCTGTTCCGAAATCAGTTTCAAAATACTCCATAAAAGGGTATAGAGAATCCTCACATCTTCCAATGTTTCTGGCAGGTCTACTTTGCCCAAGAATCATAACCTCTCTCAAATTCTTCTCGCCACTGTATGATTTGGAAGAAGCTTTCGAAAAGTCGATACCTTGCCATGCTCGGCACCAATTTGAGACAATGTAGATACTGTGATGGGGCTCACATATAAACATGGCCTGCCTAGACTTGGAAACCTCGTGCAGGGCTCTCATTCCAGCCTCAATATCAGTTTGGTGCAGCGCCTGAGTGACTGCTTTGCGGTTTTGGAGTGCAATCTCATGCAGCGGAGTGGAAGGGTTAATTTCGAAACTGGCAGTGGCATAGTGCAAGCTGTTATGGATGAACCCGTCGCTTCTTTCAACCGGCAACTCTGGGATGCGACCTCGTACTTGAATCATGTTAATTAGTGGCCGCCAATAGAAACTGGGAAACACACGGTTGATGACTTGTGATAAGCAAACATTGTATCCTGATTTCTCATAAATTCGGGCAAACTGCATGTTTTCGTTAAGCGCGACGTCTCACAAAACTCTGCCTTGATACTGACCTTGGTAAAAATAGCAGTGATAATATCACCAGTGCTTATCTCTTTTTTCAAACCACTTTTCATTGCTGAAGCAGTTCTCGCCTTCTCTCGTAGGACTTGGACTAGCTCGGTGGGCAAGAAGACGATATGAGATTCTTCCTTGGCATGCTTCATGATATCCCGGGCCATCCCTCCAATGACCGATATCTGGTCTCTTTTGCCACGTACACGCATTCTTCCCTTTTGGCCTTCAATCTCTCTTGACTTGCTGGAGAATCTTTCGTGCCCCAGTACATCTTCGTTGTATCCCACCATTGCTGGAGGTGCTTTGCCTTCGACAACAGCAAGCCAGGCTTTGATTATATTAGCTATTCCGTGTTGATCGGCGAGTATATGAGGACAGTTCATAGCCACGACAGCTGCGTCATTGAAGTTTGTCAGATGAATGTAAAGAAGAGGAGAGTCTGCTGGTTCGTCTTTGCGTTCGAAGGGCCAGTCCTTTGGTCGCACCAGCTTAGCTATGACATCCACTGAGGGAAGTAGAGTTACCCCATTCCCTGGACATATAATCTTTGAGAGTTCTTGAAAATCATGAATGGAATGAGGTTCAGTCCTTGAAGACCATTTAAATAGCGAATAACCGGCTTTGAAAGTATGCGGAAGGTGGTATTCTAATCGTTTGCTATTCCGTGCTGAGATAAGACGCGAGCCCAGTTTTCGCCAGTGGCTTCTTATCAGCTTATCCAGGCCACTCTTCAGAATCTCTTCATCAAGAGGATAGTCAACAATGAAGAAGGTTCGTGTACGAAGAGCGTGCAATGGGTTCGGCTGGTCGTACCAAGGTACTTGGACCACCTCCATCTTCATAGTGGATTTGGAGAAACAACTCAGCACTTCAGTTCAAAATAAAAAGCCGGCATTATATACCTCTACATCGGCATGAGGGCTGACGAGACGGAATGTAGTATGTGGGTCATGAAATTGGTGTAGTCACTTCCCCCTGTTTTTGGCAGACAATTAAACTTCTCAGAAACAGAAATAGCACTGCGAACATTAACCACAAGCCTCGTATATCCATACCCAGTATTACGTGCACTTAAAACAGGGATAACGATCATCTATCAATAAAATAGTTACACAAATCTCTGATCTATGCTGATGTAGAAAAGGATGACGCTCTTAGTGAACTGTGGTGGCCCACGGGGCTGTTCCGAAACACGGAAAGCAGTCATGTTTTATTCACATGTCTCACAGCATATTAGGAAAACCACGATTGAGCTACCTTTGAATTGTTTCTCTTTACATCAATCCTGGTTGTCGGAATGTGAAGAAATAATCATGAGAAGACAAATAGCACCTTCATTATTAGCATTCATAAAACATATGAACAGCTCGTGAACACGAAACGTTACACTCTCTTAGGTGAGGTTAATCGCCTAATTCGGAATCAAACGCCTGGAAGATTTATGTCCCTATATTTTCATTGCAAAATATGTGGCTTCCTTGTAATAATTTAGGCTTAGTGTAATTTTAAGCCTACAGCCAAGAGACTGTGAGACTGTGCATATATTGACGCCGATTATGTACTCCAAGCACCCCAGGACATGTTAGTAATCCAACTTTTATTAGGTTAACCGGCAAAGTGAAGGATCCATTAACAGAGTCGTCATTGAGACTTCCAGCGGAATAGAGAGATACTAGTCACAATCTTGACCAAAGCTCCAGCTCCAGCTTGCCTATGTGCCCTTGTGTCTGTTGGTGTTATTAGAATTCGTGCGTTGCTAAAGTCAATAGTAACTAGCTGACCGAGAAGGCTATTGACATTTATGTTATTGCGGGCAAGGCAAATGTGCGATTGACGTACGTGAGATTCTTTGCGCCAGAGGTTAAGACCAGCACGGTTTACTTAAAAGTTAATATTGCTACTCTGAGCTCGGAGAAGATGTACAACCGGGGCGGAGAAGCATTCAACTTTTGACACAGCTTTATCGATTTTCTTTTTATCTATGAGATAGCTACAGCTGCTGCGGACATGCATTGCGACATTTGTGAGCAGACCCAGACGTATGATGCTTATTCCTGGACCTTTTACACTCTGAAAAATTAATAGGAGCGAGGAGCTCAATCCTGAATTGGATCTTTCGAGGGTAACAGAGGCATATCCTGATTTTTATGGCACGTTTCGGCGTTTCCACCGTCTCCCGCATAGTATGTATTACAGAGTTGGGCCAATACTTATTGAGCTGTATTTTTGATTGTAAACTAGATACCGTAAACCCTGAGTTGAGTAATTTTGGTAATAAGGTAGTTTTATTTTATTTTGATTTACTATTGTTAACTCATATAATCGAGGTCGCGTGCTCGCTCCATAATATCTAAGCGTCAGTGATGGAGATTCTTGACGTCACGCCCAGACAAACAACAATCATGCTCATGACATCATGACAGTACCCTGATAGCATCATCAGACGATCTCTCATAAATATCATTCTTCTGCTTGAGCTTCTTCTCTAAGTTCTACATCTTTACAAAATTCATTCAACTCTCAATCAACCTCACACATCAATCTATCACATACAACATCTATCAACATGTCGGACCCTAAGCAAGGCGGAGATCTCTTCCAGATGGCCAAGGATGGCACACAAAGTAAGTTCCATTACTCTATTAAGCTATTCAAACAAATGCTTACAATCTCCCACAGTCCCCGGTGACGCCGGCAAGCAAAACACAATCAGCTCCGTCCCCAACCCCCACCAGAAAGACGGCGAGGCCGCAGGCGGTCTAGGCTCAACTACTCTTCACGGCGCCGCAGACAACGCTGCTCTCGCCGCCGACGAGGGTAGACAATCCGGTGTTGGCGAGGGTATTAGTGCTACTGGCCACGATATCCCTCTGTCTGTCACAGGAAAGCCTGGTGGTCGTGGAGGTACTCAGGGCAAGGAGGAGATCAGAGCAAACACGGGCGGTTTCGTTAGCAAGAAGGACGAGGCCTAAAAACACAATGATACCTTTACTATAGGCTAATATGAAGATTTATGACTGCACACAGCTGTTAATTGAAATGAAGACATGGAAATAATGCGGGCTCTAAAATCCAGATATTTGAAAAGATAGTATAGGTTACGCTGCTATTTCGTCACGAGTCTAGATCCTGCAGTGCTACAACTTTGTTTGAATTTCATTTCAACAACGAGGATTGGATAAGACTGATAGCTCTTCGACTTTGAAGAAGGTTGCTATTAAAGCTATATCATTGGTGAAGAACGTTAGAATTGTATTTGCGAGGTATTACGTTTACATTCGAATGCGACACCTAGAACTTAAGTAAAGCGTGTTTATCCAACTACCCTATAGGCATATCAATTTGAGTTGAAAACTTTCATAACCTAAGTAGGTATGCAGGGATAACGACTCACTTCGTAGCCACTGCAATATTTGCCTGGAACCTGATCTTGTTCTGCCCTCCTTCCAACTTCTCAAATCCTTGTGTCAAAAATAATTCTTCAACGACTGCATCCACAGCCGTATCCCAATGGTCTTGATCAGACTCTAGCCATCCAGCTGACGAAGTCCCCCCAATAAAGCTCCAGAGCATGGTAGAGAAATGCTTCAGATCCCCAATTGTCACATAAACATCCCGTTTTGCCATTACAACTCTGTCAGGTGAAAACCCTCCCTTAATAACCACGTCGCGAAGGAATTCCAAGCTTTCCCATTTCTCGAGGCCTTGGCGCGGCAACGGAGTCCCAGATGGTCGTGTCTTGATAGCCGCGGCATGAATGGCCGGGATTGTAGGGCTGTAAGCCCAAGAGTTCACGACCGCAATTCCCCCTGGCTTCAATGTGCGGTGCATTTCTTTCATGGCGTCGATACCGTCGTTGGGAAGAACGAAGAGCAACGCATTGCCGATCGAGTGGGTAAACGTTTCATCAGCAAATTTCAAAGCTGAGGCATCCATTTCCAAAGCCTCGGCCGGCCACTTGTTTTGGACTGCATTCTGGCGATACATATCCAAAACGTCCTTGTTGATATCGGTACTCTTGATATCAACGTTTTCGCCCTTGGTAAGAGTCATAACTGCTGCTGTGGCAGCTCCCAATCCGCAACCGACGTCATGTATGATGGCTTTAGAACTATCGAAGGGCTCTATGCAGGACATTGACGCCGCAGCAAGCTGTTCCATACCATCACCCACGAGCTCACTGTATAGAGCTGGGGTTGGCATTAGAGCTTGTGCGGGGATGAACTTGCGATCAGATTCCGGATGATTCATTTCGGGTTATGGTTCGATAGAACGACTTGGGTTGAGCTAACCTGGAGGATATATGATTGTTCCTGTGTTCAAGAAGTATTTATATAGCAGATGGAATGTTTCCATTATGTCTCCGGTATCTGTCCGCTTATCTCACTCTTTTGTGTTATTTGTAATATCCAGAATGTTACGTGGTTGTCTCAACAGGTAAGCTTACGCTGGTCCTGTTTTTTAAAAATGCCATACTCTCATGACAAGCAGTGAACTTTTACCACTTCTCTCCCTGGATTTGTATTGGTTTATACCGCCAGTGGTAGATTTATGTGTCGACAAATACACATCCATCTGTAAAACGAGGTTTCCCATATACCGCGATTACAGTCTAGCGAAAACACAGCTATGAATTACCCCAAGTGTAGCAGATTGTTTAAAACAAGCAATAAAAACTCCTCCTAACTATTAGCAACAAGAAAATTAAAATAACTGGATAGGACCAAACTGCATTGTAGAGGCTTAGCTTGAATTGTCATCTATCGAGCTTATGCAACCTGCTTATTTTATTTTTTTGGGTAGCATGGCGAGCAAACAGAAAGCAAAGACACATTGAAATGGAAGAGATAAATTAGCGGTGAGACTTTTGAGTCCTGTGATTTAAGTCGTGATTGATTAAATGCGCTGGCTTTTGTGATGCTCCGTATCAGTGCAGTTATAGTTACCCAAAGTCGCTATGCACATCCGATTACCCATCCCTATGCAAGAACAATCTTCGTGTTATCTTGTATCCATTGGCATCGACATCTCGCCTATATGTGTGTTTTGGAATATGGGCATTAGGTTCCCCGTGTTCTCCAACATCTGAATTCTTTCCTCTAGACCCTCCTCACCATCCATCAGCTCCAATTGCCGATTATACAGCTCCTTCACTTCTTTCCTCGTCGCCATCATCTCCTCGCAGTATAGTTGACACAGGTTCTCAAGAGTTTTAACGCGCTTTTGCAACATCTCTATGATTTGCCAAGCCGCTGAGCTGTTTTGGTATGAGGCTTTGAGTTGTGTGGCAGATTCGTCTTGGTTCTTCTCGACAACCTCTTCTAAATCGCTGATCCGACTGACGAGTTCGGTAATTTGATGGCTATTATTTTGTTTTATAAGGACCTCCATGTCTCTCACTTTTTGTTTGAGAGTCACGAGGTCATCGCTCGTCTTTTGAAAGGATGCCGCTGAGTGAAAACAGGAAAAGTGGCCACAATAGCACGTGGCTCCTGGTAGCGACGTGTTATGGTGAAACCCCATACAGCCGCATCGTTGACCTTTTAATTCTGGTATCGTGAGGATATAGCGACATTGTCCTTTCGGTAGTTGAAATGTGTCTCCAGGAGGTGCCGAGGCAGATTGTGTGGCTCGTTGAGGAGAATGAGGTTGGCGATGATTAAAATTCGGCGTCGAGGACGATTGACAGCCAGAGTCGTAGTCCACAGACATTTCTATAGTAGCGACCAAGAAAATCGATGAAAAAAATGAGGAGGAAATAACGAGAAATTGAAGAAATGGCGGGCCGTCCCAATTTAATTGCGCCTACAATCGGTAGCACCGATCCAAGTCGCCACTAGATGCTGCGGTGAAGGGGAACACGAGACCCCACGAAGTTCCCCGGTTTCTAGGCCGAGACGAGAGGCCGAGTGTGGGGGGTCACTAAGAGCAGACAAGAGAACCAACCATGGCACGTTAATCGACGCCATGGGTCGCTTAGAGAAGCATCCCACGATCTGCGGGGAAGACACGCAGACCTTGATCCGGACCCCGGTAAGGTCTTTTTTTGCTGATCTTGGACCTGATCAGGGCATTTCAGTGTTTGTATTGCGTCAAATTCAACGTTGCATTCACTTGTTGTCACTATTATGGAGTAAACCAAAAGTGATCAGTTGTTTTTTAATTTCTATATATCCGTTAGTTTTTCAAGGCCTATGCACTTTGCGCCTTGATCAGCCGCTTGTTGATAGCCAGCAAAATGGTATACAGAGTATCAATCGTTGCAACGTCAATCTTGAGCTCCCGGCCCTTTCGCACAGGGTATCCCAGAATAACCTCAACCTCCATAGGCTTGCCATTCTCAAGATCCATCCTCATGCTGCTTCCAATAGGAGGCATAGCCAGAATCTTTTCAATGAGCCGGTCGATCAACTCATACTCAATGGGTACCTCCAAGGCTTTGGCGACGTCAATCACCTCTGTCATGAGCTTTCTTGTCATTGGCATCGATAGATCTGATGAGCTGAGCCATGAGTGAGTGTCCATGAGTGTGAGAGCTGTTAGGGAGTTCCATGCGGCATTCCACACAACTTTCTCCCATCGCTGGACTTGGATGTTAGGTACGGTCTGGAAGACAGTCTTTCCGTTGTTCAGAAGAGTCTCAAACTGCTTGAGACGCTGAGCATCGACATCTGCGTCTCCGGCCTTGTTTGGGTATAGTCCCACTTGCATGTCCTCGGACGTCGTGTGCTTAACGACTCCCGGTTGAGGTTGACTGGCTCCAACCCAGGTCTAAATATGTGTTAGCCATCGCTGCATTGATACTAAGGAGAAGGTGGAAAACGTACCACGCAAGAGATGATGGTTGCACTAGGGAAGCGCTCGCGGAAAGCATCTTCGTTACCAACACCGTTCTGAATGATAACAATTGTTGTGTTATCACCGACACCAGGCGCGACATCAGCGGCAGCCTTGACTTGGTCTACAGCCTTGTGGGTGCAGACAATAAAGTCAAACTTCTGACCAGCATCGGCGACAGTCTTGTGTACTGCATAACAATATTCAGTATGCTTAAAACTCATATCTTTATAGCTTGCTACTGACCTTGGTGAGGCTTCACAATATGATTTCCGTGGTTCTCACTCCTAATGTCGATGCCATTGGCGGCCACAGCATCGTAGTTGGACCGCGCGACGACCGTAAGACGGACATTCTCATTGCGGCTAAAGACAAAGGAGTAGAAGGAGCCAATTCTAGACGATGTTAGTTATGTCACAATGATGAGCAATCTCCTCTTGACATGACTTACCCTCCAAGTCCGTAGACAAGTACTTCCAAGGGTCTGTCGCTCATCTTGACAGATTCTCAAAGGCGGGGTAAATCTGATTCTGGCAAAGAAGAAGCTCGAGGTAAAAAGCGTAAACTTAACAATCCTGGAAAAGTCGTATCAAGAATTCGAGACGAACCCAAACACGGCAGCTGACGTTTATGCTTTTCCGAAACCCCTCTCTCTTAAGAAGGAAAAACCCAAGGGCCCTCAGCTGAGTTGTCAAAGTTCCAGGTTGACGAGCGTGGGGGTTCAACGGGCAACCCGACCTTGTCTGCCGAGGGGTAACATACAGTAAGCAGATCCACACACACCCACTGTACCCCAGGCTACGCTAATTTTGGCGGTACCACATGTTCAAGTTGGCAGTTGGTGAGGGGAAGGTTGGGGCTAGTTTCTGACTGTTTCCGGGCGTGGGGGTCACTCATGGAGGGGTTTCCTCTTCTCCTCAAGACAATGATGATGATGATGACGATGGTGAGCTTTAGGCGTAGGGCTAGAAATGTCAGAGTACGTAGTGACTAGTATGTACTGTGTTATCGTGGAAGTATCTTGTCCGGAAGGTTGAGTAGATTGTTGTGTAGAGCATGTCCAAACAGCTCAAACCTTATTTACTGCCATGAGTGGGAAAAAAAGACCAAGAGATCACAATACCATAGAAGACCATCTTATTCGACACTTAGTCACGAAAATACCATGTTGGAAACAAGCATCTCGCAGCTCTCACGTCCTTAAACCATGTGTATGAAATAATGTATTCGTGATTTCATTCTCTAATTTACCATTTTAACATAACCCATCCTCATTACCATTCACGGATACCACCATCAGGACCATGGAAAGTCTTGCACTGCCATGGCTCAGTCTCCTTAGAAATCTTGATAACCATCTCCTCATCAATCTCAATACCCAGACCATATCCGTCCGAGGCCTTGACATAACCGCCCTCAATATCAAACACGCTGGGGTTCTTGAGGTAAGTCAGGAGATCAATGTCTCCAGCCTCGGTGTTGTAGTGCATTCCCAAGCTCATCTCAAGAATTGCAAAGTTGGGTGTTGACAGAGCGACTTGCACACTAGCGGCGAAAGCAACAGGGCCAAGAGGGCAGTGAGGTGCGATAGCGACATCATAGGCCTCGGCCATGATGGCAATGCGCTTGGTCTCAGAGATACCACCCGCGTGAGCAATATCAGGCTGGAGGATGTCCACGCTCGAATCTTCCAAGAAGCGCTTGACATCCCAGCGAGTATATAACCGCTCACCAAGAGCAATAGGGATGACAGTCTGTTCCGAGAGCTTCTTGATAGCCTCGGGGTGCTCATTCAGAATAGGCTCCTCAATGAACAAGGGTCTGTGAGGCTCCAGGGCTCTGGCGAGCTGCTTGGCCATTCCCTTGTGTAGACGACCGTGGAAGTCAAGACCGGCGTCAAGACCTAGAGCCTTGACCTGCTTGAGACGCTCGACGGTGCTGTCAAGAGCGGAAGGTGAGTCAATCCAGCCTAGGTCTTCTGTGGCGTTCATCTTGACGCATGTGAGACCCTGCTCTATACGCTTCTTACTGGTGGTCGTTAGTCTCTGGAATGTCTTCATCGAGGTACTTTTGCTTACGCAGCAGCCTCAACATCTGAAGGGCGGTCTCCTCCGATCCAGCAGTACACTTGGACCTTGTTGCGGACCTTGCCGCCGAGGAGCTCATAGATAGGGACCTTGAGGTTGCGGCCCTTGAGATCCCATAGTGCAATATCAATTCCTGATATGGCAGACATGAAAACAGGTCCTCCACGGTAGAAACCGTGTCGCCAAAATGTTTGCCAGATGTTCTCGATATCACTGCGGGAGGGGTTAACCACTGAGCGGGGTAATGAGGGAAAAGAGTGTCTTACTTGGCTTCTTGACCAACAAGTCTGGGAATCATCTCATCGAGACATCCTTCAACCGCGAGATCGTGGCCCTCGAGAGTAGCCTCACCCCATCCGTACTCGCCATTCTCGTCGACGATCTTGACCATCAACCACCGAGGCTTGACTCGGTAGTATCTTACTGACGCAATCTTGGCCATTGTGATGGATTCTTGGGGGGGCAATATCCTAAGTGAGAGAAAGGGAATTGGTGAGAGAAAAGAGGAAGAAAGAAGCGGTATCAGTGATAGAAAATGCTTCCCCTACCCCGACCTTTTTAACGAGGACTTCCCCGCTGATGGCCATCGGTCAACGTTCCGACCAGCGTCTTGGCATTCGGACCCCCACGCAACAAAACAAGTTCCGTATGACCCCCACGCTGACTTTCTCCAAAAATACTTACAATGTGTGCTCCGTATTCTGGGGTAGCTTGGCCGAGGACGGACTTGGGGTATCCAAGGATTGCGATTGAGTAGAAACTAGATATAGTCCGAGCTTCGGGAGCTTCGGGTCACGCTGATCAACACAATTTTCAGTTGCTCATATGCATGTTTATGCAGGGTTAAGTAGTAAGAGAACAGATCATTGAATGCCATAAACCTCGTGTTTGAGATTTAATCAAACAATAATACTAATGCTCGCAGAAATTCCACTCCTGCAACTCATAACGTGACTCCTCCTCTTCCTTAACCGCCGACCTCTCCTTCATAAACTTCAAGCGCACCTCCTTCGCCTCCTCAAGCCCAATCGGCCAATCCACGCAATCCACCGCCTTCTCCACGAGTTCAAGCGGCAAAATACCCCTTCCAAAATTCAGCCCTGTATGCGCAGTCCACCAATGTCTCTGTTGAGGCGGCACATTAAACGTACTAATGATTGGAATCGCCAGATCCACAAGGAATAGCGCGAGGATCTTTCTGTGGCCTGGCTTCGAAGGATCAGCGAGCTTGAAGCCAGAAACACGGTGTTGGAAAACGTTGGGGAAGAAAAGAGCCCGGCCAGCTTTAGTAGACACAGAGCGGATGTCTTGGAAAATATTTCCTTCTAGATCAATGTCGAAGGTGCGCTCAATGGCCCTGTGTCCGTACTGCTCGTAGTCGAGTTCTGCCATGAGGTCCTCTTTTATCGGCGCAGGTGCGGAAGCTGAGCGTGCAGTCTGTGATGTTTTCGCAGTTGTAGTAATAAAGCGCTGTGATCACTATATGCTCGTTCCGAAGACCCTCAGTGTGCCATGAACCACCGTTATAGAAGGGCTTGTCGGGTATGAGGTGAATATTGGCCAGTTTGACAATCACCTGGATTTGTTTCTTGCCGTTGAAGAAACCGCTTGATTTAACGTCTTCAGAGCTGATTCGTACATAACCCTTCGCACTGGGATCGGCGTCGAGAATAGTAAGGGGATGTGTCGAAGCAAACAAGGCGTCATCAAGTTTCTCCTCTTCGCATTGGTCTGGCAGTCTTCTTCCTTCGCTTCTCCGAGTTGAGAAAAATCATAATCCTCGACCCCCGATTCTGCTTCTCGAAGTTCTACCTCCCATTCCTCAACATCATACCTAGGCTCTTCACCATCATTGAGAGGGCGTCTCCACGGGGTGCAGCCAAACCCGCCACCGAATTCGCACAGCTTAGGGCAAAGACAACGTGTGATTCTCGCCTCATGAGTCTTGAGGCGTTGCACGGCAAAAAGCTTTTCCCAGTTGTAAACATTATCTCATGCTGGTAATGACTTTTCGATGAATTTCTCGATTATGGGATAGAGATGGGCGTGTTCCTGCGGGTGAAGGTTGTTGACGTAGCTCACAATATTCGCTTTGCCTGTCTCTATGTTGATGTTGACATCACAAGGCAGCCATTGGGATTTGTTAGAGAGAATATCGATATTCTCTCTGCTCCAGCCTCCACCACCAGCCACGTGGACAGTCTGCAGAACTAGGGGTGCGAATTATAGTGCCTGTACCACAAGAAGCGAGGACATTGTCGATGTTGATCACTCTGTCTAGCAGGACTCTAGAGCGACCATATATGAGAGGCCAGAGTGAAGAATGAACGAGGTCTAGAACTCTCTCGTGGCTACCAGGATGCCAATCCTGACATTCTGGGGAAACATTCTCCAACGGCTTAACAGCTTCCCGAAGAGCCTTGGCGAGGTCAGGTGTAAGAAGAGTATCTGACTTGATGACAGCCATGGAGTAGTCAAATACAGGCATTAAACCCGTTTTCTCGGATAGATCTGCCTTTTTTCGTAACTCGCTAAGGCACTGTGGTTCTGTCAGATCTTGATATCACAGGGGTCTTGAGCTTGTTTTTAACATACCGCATCAGCCATAGCAGGGGTGAAGTGGGCGTATTTCCGGTTAGGTTGCCCAGTCCATTGCCAATGCCTCTTTTTTCCACTTGTCGGCAATTTCGTAGTCTCTTACTTTGCGCCACCATTCGGGCTTCTCGGATAGCTCATTGACGAGCTTGAGCATGCAGGTCTCGCGGATGAGTAGAGTAGCTGCTCGCCAGCCGTGCTCATAATTGCGTTCCATGAATAGCAGAGGGAAACGGTCGTCAATATCAGGCATGTAGCTGAGTAGTAAACCGGGGCCAGGCTTATTTAACACAAGCTCATAGTTGGACTGTCAAAGCACAAATGGTCAATCAAGTCCTCCGGCGTCGAGTCTCGGATGCTTTGTGAGACGTACCTGGTCAGAGCTTCCAGAACCGAACCGTGAAGATGCTTGGCTCGCTTGATTCGTAGTTTGATGTTTGATGAGGAAAAGGTATCGTACGGAAGATCATTCTCGTCTGTTAACCATAGCTTCGCATCGAGCACTGGAGGATCATTGGCTCAGATTTGCCTAATACCTTCTCGGGCCGACATACTACCCCAAAGTCCCACCACGACTTAAGCCTGCCTCTTGACTGGCCATCAGGACCTCGTATAATATTCCAATTCACGGTTCACGGCTCACAGGTCAATCCACTTGAAGTTTAAGTGATTATCTGTTGATGCCTGCTGAACATCTAGCAGTGGGGAAATTCGTTAGATTAAAGAATAAAACAAAAAGAAAATGAAGTAAAAAGGACGAGAGAAACAATATATTCAGTGACAGTTGATTGGCTTAGCATAATTATACCAGTAGTTTAGTTGTTGGTCACTGGGATACACGTATTATTTAATATTTCTAACTCAAAGGAAATTACAACGGCTCTGAGCTACTAAGTTTGTGAATAAAAAGAGAGTGTTAACATCTAACAGACATTTACTTACAGAAGAATAAATTCCTTATTTTGAACCTATAATGTAATTGCTCTGAATATTGGCAGTTATAACTGGATTATTAATTCTTTTACCCGAAAAGATCCTTCATGTTATTACGTCGTCCAGTGGTCAAGTTCAAAAAAATATCACACTCATGCTAAGTTCTGATAAATTTTCTTCCACTCCAAAGACATAGCTACCCTATATTATTTGAATATAAATAAGACATCCGCGCCGTTACCGCGTAGTGCTTCGTAGCTTAACACTATGAATACTCTAGACCTTATGTCAGATGCAGACCCACACGGAATATGGAGAAGCTAAATATTGAAAACGTGGCATCGACAGTCGCGTTCCCGGAGAAGACTGGTCATTCTACGGGGCCTGGCCTGAGCTAGAAATCATAAGTGACCCCCACGCATAGGCATAAATTGCCAAGAACGCACCAGCCAGCTCATGATCCCGTCGGCTCCGCAAACTTGGAAATGAGAGGGGAATGGGCGACAAGTGCGGAGAAGATAGAATCAGGCAGTAAGTCAGTCAGTTGGTCATGCGTGCGTGGCCTGGTCGACATGGCCAGTGGATTTTTCAGGAAGCGTCTATATGGTGGGCAAAGACTGGTGAAGAGTTGAACAGAAGATTATAATGTTTTGATTATCGTAGACCCTTTACCTGCCCATCCATCCACCATCCACAGTGACTAGTTCACCAGATACATACAAACTTCCTCGTCCAGCAAGGAAAACAGTAACACCCTTGAAGTCATCTGGATTTCCCCAACGTCCAGCCGGAATTCTCGCCAAGATGCTCGCCGCCCTCTCAGGGTTGTTGATCAAAGCTTCATTCATATCCGTCGCGACATATCCAGGGGCCACGGCGTTGACATTGACACCCTGGCTAGCCCACTCGTTGCTCAGCGCCTTGGTAAGCTGCGCGATACCGCCCTTGGCAGCGGCATACGCAGGAACAGTCAGTCCGCCCTGGAAGCTGACAAGCGATGCGACATTGATGATGCTTCCGCGGTGTCCGTTGGTGCTGTCGGGTGTTCGCGTCAACATGTACGCACCAAAGTCGCGGCACAGGGTCCAGACGGAGCGGAGGTTGACTTGGAGAACTTCGTCCCAGTCGCTCATGGGGAATTGATGAGCTGGGTGGCGGCGTTGGATGCCGGCGCAGGTGACCAAAATGCTGACATCGTGACCATCGCCCAAGATGCGCTTGCTCAGGTTCTCTACATGCTCCTGGTTGCCAAGATCTGCTGTGTAGACAGAAACTTGACGGCCGAGCTTCTCAATGAGTCCCTTTGTCTCAAGGTTTGACTCGTCTCGCTGCAAAAGGGTTAGTGATGCGGTAAAGCGAGATGAGGGGTGATAACTTCACCTGAATGAGGATGATGTCAGCGCCAGCTTCGGCGAGAGACACGGCCATAGTCTGACCGATGCCTCTTGTTCCGCCAGTGACGACGGCCTTGCGGCCCTTTAGTGAAAAGAGGTTATCCAAAAACGAAGACATGGTGTCAATTGATACAAGAATCGTATGAGGACAGAATTCTGTTGTTATTTAGAAGTAACAATTGAACAGAAGGTTCCGACCCAAGCGCGGAATTATAATGGCTTAACTCAGAATGGGACTCGGAGAATGCAATCAAATGGAGTGGCAGTCAGACAACTCAGCGAGCTTGGCGCTAAAAAAAAAAAAGAGAGACTTGGGCGATGCCGGCCTAACGTAGTTGAGAAGTGACCCCCACGCCCAGCCAAGGCAGAGCTTCCATGGGCATTATATCCGCAGATGAAGCTCTTTTGCGGGGTTAGATGCGGGGGAAATTGGATTATAGACTACTGTACAACTGTGTGTCTACTGTACGCATGGTGTTGCCATCCTTCACTGTGATGGTTGTTGACGTGCATCTCGGATATTAAACACGGGGGGACAACTTTAGATGTGAGAAGCGTGGGGGGCATGAACCATGGTAAGACATTTCAGCTCTCGACGTGATGAAGCTGGGTGAGATCCAAACGAACCGTTGGGGCGTGGGGGTCAGATGATCACATCTGGGGCCAGATCACAGTGTCCAACATGGACAAAGGTAATTTGACATGATGCTAAACGAGATGTCGTACGTTGACGTCCCAGCCGCAATCAATAGCTCGCAGACTAGTAACATTCGGACTACATCCGGGTTCTCTTTGGCAGTTGAAGCCGAACGAGGACTTGACATAAAGTCTACGATGGGTAGATACACGCTGGTGGAACAAAGTGAACACAACACTTCTTGATGCTCGGACATGGAGTGACTCATGATCTTCTAAATTGAACGGATATGTATTTACACGTTTTAACCATCTAGCTCTCTAAGCTCTTCTCAAGCTTCACAAGCTCTGAGAATCCATCCAGCTGCTTCGTCGCCGCCTGACCCTCAAGCAGCGCACACGGTTGTCTAGGCAATCCACCGTATCCATAGTATTCTTGCAAAGCCGCCTTGACCGAGACGAACCCTCCCTGAATAGCCACCCAGTCACCCCTGGCCACAACAGCCTGCAGCTCCTGAGCCTCCTTCAACCTGCCCTGCTCCCACAGCTCAAACAGCTTAGCACACGCCCGGGGCGCAACGTTGCCCGTTCCTCCAATAGTGCCCTCGCCTCCGACGACGAGCGTCTGCAGCGTAAAGTCGACGCTGCCACCGAACGTCTTGAAGGACGTTGTGCTGTCCTGGCCCTTCTTGGGACCTGTGGCGGCGGCAATGCGGGCTAGCTTACCCGTGTTGCCGCAGGTTAGCTTCACACCCACAATGTTGGGGTGCGCTGCTAGGGTGATGATGGTGTCTGAGGATAGATCCAGTCCACTGCATGCTCCGGGGAAGTTGTAGATCAGGATGGGGATGGGGCTCTTGTCAGCTACCACGTTGAAGTGCTGGATGATCAGGTCGGTGGTGAGAAGACCGCCGTAGTAAGCTGGTGGCAGAACCAGGGCATAGTCACCACCAGACTCAGCGGCTTCACGGCAGAGCTGGATAGTTTCTCTTGTCGATTGAGCACCGCAGCCAACAATGAGGGGCAGGTTGTTCTTGCCAGCGGCGTCCAAAGCATCGCGAGTAGTCTGGTTGATCAACTGCCTCTCCTGATGGTCGAGATGAACAGCTTCTCCGTTGGAGCCATGAGTAACCAGGCCTGAGATGCCGGCCTTTGCCAGGCGCTCGGCGTGTAGTCGCGTAGTCTCCACATCGACAGAGTCATCAGACGAGAAGAACGCCACGGTGGGGACGTAGAGGCCTGCGATGAGAGGACGTGAATGCTCACGCGAGGCGGCACCGTTGGTCGAGGCTCCTAGGGTCATGATGAAGGGTAGAGATAGAGAGACGTGTGAAAGTGGATGGTGATCTTGTCAAACTGAAGATGGGACAGTTGCCAAGGTGGATGAAGCCAGAGCGTAATAGGAAGGGGGGACAAGGTTGACAATGGAGAAGAAAGTATGAAAACGCTCTAGAAGAAGGGAATAATATAGTAGGCAAAGAGTGGTGGACTGGGCAGCGGGCGCCGGTAGCTACCGATACAGGTCTGACCCCCACGCCATGCCAATGCTCTGGTCCGCAAAGGATCATCAGAAGACACATAGCCGAGTCCCTGAACTAGACGGCAAAAACCTGGAAGGTCACACTATTGGGCCGAGAGCTTGGGCTGGTGGATGCTTTCCTCCAACCAGCCTCGGACACTCCGCTTCTACCCCAAGTTGGAGAACCGGGTAGTGATAGCCGGTGTTGGAGACCGGTTCACGGTACCCGTGTATAATCACTGAAGCTAAACATGATGCTCTCGTGATGGTTAGTTAAGTGCCACATTCTCAACACCTCCAGACAAAAGATCTAGTCCCAGATGATCGGATGAGAACATCCGCGAATGAAACCTTGTGGACGATAGAATTCATGACCCCCACGAAAAATCTCCTCACTGCTAGATTGTCGCCAAGACTTGGAGCATGGCCGAGCAACCCATTTCCATCTATCCATGCTGTCATCCCCAGCTTGAAGTTGAGCTTCGGCCTAGTTTCATTCTCAGCAGCTTCTAGCCCGCCACAGTATATACAGTACTCCTTAAGTGACCCCCACGTCCCCCTCACAAGCCGTAAAAGGGTCTGTTTTGCCGACAGCTGATGACGTTTTTGATATCTCAGTCCGGTTAATGCTGGCATTTCTGATAAAGTCAAAGACCCACCTCGAGCGTAACTCAACCTTGACCCAAGATGGCTAGATTGAGTTTTGAGAAGCTGTCAAAGCTCTCAGGTTGTTCATGCTTCTAGAGGCAAGAAAGAGACAGAAAAAAAAACCCTTGCGTCAGACGCCATGACTCGCTCGTATCCAGAAAGCAGGGCCAGAACCCCATATACCTGCCTACCCCGGTCTCCCTCAAAGCTAATCGATTGCCAGTTAGAGCAAAGCTCTCTGGGTCTAGCTAGGGCTATCAAATGTCACTCTCACCGCCCCCTATCTCATCTCCCAATCCCCGTTACCCCGCAACTTTGACGGTTGGTTTCCTTCTGCCATCCCCCAGATTCCTCAACGTTGTCCCCATGCTTTCCCCAGACACACCTCGGACCATAGTGCCATAGTCTACACTGTACCGGCGTGGGGGTCCCCCAGAGAACAAGTCCTTTCACTTCAGCCCTTTTCCCAACTCTATCCAGGAAAACTTGCTACTAGCAAGAGAAACACGCCAAGTCTTGACTAGGGCTCCTCCCACGCGAACGAGCCCAGAGGCAGAGGTAAATAAAAAGGCTTTTGTTTCTACCCAATTCGTCAACTTGTTCAACTCCTTCACCTCCACCCTCCCGCCTTTCACGACTCAACAGTCTTGCTTGTTTTGTCATTATGTCTCACATCAACAAGGCCGAAGAGGCTGGCACTCAGCAGCACACCGAAGACGTTGAGTCGCAGATCATGAAGCCTGATCCTGGAGTTGTTGGTCAGGATGACGACCGCGTTGCCCAGATGATCGGTGCTCAGCACGTCGAGTTGACAGAGGAAGACGTAAGTAGACGCGCTCGCATCCCCTTCATTGCCTGCAGCACAGCTGATCAACCCTTCTGCAGAACAAACGAATTCGCCGCAAGACCGACAAGTACATTCTCTCCATCCTCGTCTGGGTCTACTTCCTTCAGATTCTGGACAAGTCCGTTCTAGGCTACGGCGCCGTCTGGGGCCTGCGCGAGGATACCAACCTCAGCGGCAACGAATACTCCATGGTCAGCTCCATGGCGCCCATCGCCCAACTCGTCTGGCTGCCTTTCTCGTCGTGGCTCATGGTCAAGATCCCCGCCCGCATCTTCATGTCTGCCCTCGTCTTTGGCTGGGGCGCTGCCCAGGCCTGTATGGCAGCTTGCACCAACTACTCTGGTCTCCTCGCCACGCGTTTCCTGCTCGGTCTCTTCGAGGCCGCCTGTCTTCCCCTCTTCTCCGTCATGACCTCCCAGTGGTATCGACGTGCTGAGCAGCCCATGCGAGTCGCGTGCTGGTACGGCACCAACGGTATCTCCACCATGTTCGCTGCCGCCCTGTCCTATGGCCTCGGCCAGATCAACGGCTCGCTCGCGTCGTGGCGAATTCTCTTCATCTTTGTCGGACTCATGACTGTGCTCACAGCCCCCCTCGTCTACTGGATCATCGACAACGATATTCCCTCTGCTCGCTTCTTGACCGAGCACGAGAAGCTCCAGGCGATTGAGCGACTCCGTGCCAACCAGACCGGAACCGGAAGCCGCAAGTTCAAGTGGTCTCAAGCCTTCGAGGCTCTAATCGAGCCCAAGACGTGGCTCTTTATCGGCATGGCTCTCTGTCTCAACGTGACTGCTGCTGTGGTCAACACCTTTGGTCCCATTATTGTCGGTGGCTTCGGTTTCGACAAGGGTGTCACCTCGCTGCTCAACATCCCCTTTGGTGCTGTGCAACTTCTGGTCATCTTCCCCGCCTCTTACCTTGCCCACCGTTACCGTAACAAGTCGGGCTTCCTGATCGCTGTTATGCTTCCCGTCCTTGCTGGCGCTGTCATGCTCTACCAGCTAGGACGTGACTACATTCCTCCCCTGCTCGCCGCCTATTACATGCTTGCCTTCCTTTTTGGCGGTAACCCTCTCATTGTCTCTTGGATGATCTCCAACATTGCTGGTACCACCAAGAAGTCGGTTATCATGTCTTTGTACAACATTGGCGTGTCTGGTGGCAACATCCTCGGACCTCTTCTGTTCAGCTCCCAGGACGCGCCTTACTACAAGCCGGGTCTCACCAAGACCATGGGTATCACTGGTGCGCTTATCGGTGTCATCATTCTGCAGCTCATCAACCTCATCTTCTTGAACAAGCTGCAGGAGCGCAAGCGAGTCAAGAATGGTAAGCCTGCCAAGATTCACGATCTCAGTATGGAGCACCACTACGTGGCTGAGGAGAACGATGGACAACTGGGACAGAATGCATTCAAGGATCTGACTGACTCCAAGAACGATGAGTTTGTGTATGTTTACTAAGTCTTGAAACTAATTATTTTGACCATTGCGGTCGACCGATGAGGGCACATATGGTAGTTTTTGTAGCCATCAAGCTTAATTATACTTGATATCCTTTGAAGAATAAATTCCTTGGCAATATATTCGCTGCCTGTTCCAGTTGATGCTGCAAGTGAATCCAATCGTATTAAAGCAACCAACCATGACAGTTTCCGTTACAGGGTATGTCCGAGCCTGTTCGATTCAGTAACATGCTAGTCAAGTACTAAATCTTGGGATAGTTTATACTTTAGGGGGACAATCACAGGCGTAGAATAGAGCTGTCTTCTAGCATGGGAATATGCTCTTCTCGTAACGGTTCCAAGGCTGGACGCAACTGATGACCAGTTGACTAATTTACTATTTCAAAAACTGAGAACACTTGATAGGACGAACAGTTTTTAAGCTTCATCAAAAACTAGCTTAGATTATACCACACTTACCGAAAGGTACAACATTTCGTCATTATAGGTTACTAAGTAATGACTCATAAGAAGATAAATAAACGTTGGAAGTAATAAAAAACAAGATAGAATTCTTATAAAGAATTATGCCATAGAGCTAGTTATTCCATCTTCTTCTCTACACCCGGAGATAGCACCAACACCGGCTTTACAGCCGCCAGCAAATGAGTTGGCTAGAACGGACACTAGGGGCATCTTACAATAGATAGTCGTGTTTTTTTACCTGTAGGAGGACTACAGATTCCCAGATAGACCTGATCCCAAATGTGAATATGTCAGATTCAAACATACGTAGTTTTTTCAGTATTACTACGGGTTGTTTATATCTAGAAGAAGAAGAACAGACAGAGGCAGAAGACCTGGGGCTGGGCTCTACCTTGCTTAGGATGACAGGTTGCTGTCAGCATCAGGATCTTGTATAAAGCATAGGTATCCGTTGAGCCATGGTCGTGATGCGTCCTTGATAAATCACTAGTCTTTTCACAGCACCGATGAAGCCACCAGTCCAGTACGTTTTGTTTCTTGCCTCTCTGGTCTTTCATGGTTGCCTTACCTATAATAAATAGCTACTATGAGTCAGGCTTTATACGTTTGATCTTCTTTCCTATGGCCAGGACGTGGGAATGGAGATTATATTATCTTGCCACTTTTTAACTCGCATCAACCCTAGTGGAAGCTACACTTTGATATGTTGAGTGGCCTTCAAAACCTCCAGATGCTTCGTGCTGGGTGAGAGTTCTGGAGACAGTGTTGGACTATCTTGAGACATGGTCAATTCGAACTTAAACGCCCAAACATTTGGACTTGGAAATGTCCTTTTGCATCAGCATCCCCGGTGGGCCAATTTGTATCAGGTGATAGGTGAGGGCACCTCTTTCTGCTTCTTGTTGACAAGAACTTGAAGAGCCTTTTCGTGGGGACTACAAGCTGTTACTAGGGGTCAACAAGCCAGTCTCTATCAATAGTTGCCCAGTGATAGTTTACATTCTTGGTCCGGGGTCATAATCTATAACCCGGGTTCTGAATCCGCGGCCATAGTCGCCTCGAGTCATAGCACCCAAAAAAAAGCAGACCAGAATTATTATGACAACAAGACCATTATCAATCATTCTTATCGGAGCTTAGCTAGCTCCGTACTGGCCATTTTGGTACAGGACCAGACCCAGCACTCTGTAGATTCTTCAGTAATTGCCATCGGATGATTTTGGAACGGACCACGAGACGAACGACCATGAATGTGAGTGCGGTATGAGTAAGAAAAACGAGACTGTGGTCTGTCGTCACCTATATATGGGCCAACCCAGATGTAAGTGCAGTTTGGATAAAGGTTACAGAAAGGGATAAAGACAATGTCCATTTATTTCTCTGCTGGCTGCATTCAAGAATATAATTATCTCAGCAGCATTAATAGGTGTGTGAGACCACCATGAGTCAGTTTCCCGTTAAGCTTTGAGCAGAAACTTTGTCGGACGCATGGAAGGATATAGTATTAATAGATTCTAAAAAGATTCCTTATTTAATTATAATTAAGCTTAGTATTTCAATTAGTTATTATATATTAATATTAAGTAAGCTTTACTTATATCTTATAATAAGTTTATATGTGTTTTAATATACTATTAAGTACTATATATCTTTTAAACATAATACTACTATTAAAGTATTAATATTATAACTTTAATAATTAATTAAATTATAAAATAAAGTTTAAATATTATAAAGAGAATATTATTTACTAGTATATTAACAAACAAAGTATTTAAAATTAACTGTAACACCTGCTATAGCCT
>JAJJWM010000518.1:0-18559 GCA_021655865.1 Fusarium guadeloupense
GAGTATAACTACTTAACAATATATACCTTATTCAGCCCTCAATATATCCTTACTCCCTATAGTTACTCTTAAGATATTAATAGAGCAGTATGCTTCAGACTATCTACTACAACTAAACAATGCTTGTGACTGGTGTGAAGTTGAGGACACCTAAGTAATTATTATTCTTTATAATATCCCATGAGCTGCCTGTCTTAGGTGGTACTTAAGTGCATTCGAATGATTCCTGCAGATAAGTGAAAGGATACTCAGGGCGGACCATGCCACCATGGGCCATAGATAAAAGGCTATGTATTAAATGTTGGTGATGCTTGAGTTACGCTGGTACTGATCCCATAGTCGCGGCTTGGATGGCATCGGAGAGGTGGTGGCTTTATCGAAGAGCGCAGATTGCCGCACCGTTATTGCACCACTACGCGATCTCGGCTACACAAGGATGTATCTTGTTCGCGAACGACTGCACGGCGAGCATAGTAGCGCCGTGGATCAGTAAGCTTCTTGGAGTGAAGGATAAAGAGATTTTAGGTAATATTGGGCCTTGATTCTCATGTCGGGTGGTGAAGCCGTTGCCGTCTTATCAGGAAGCTTTTTACACCCTACATCATTGTTAGCCATAAGAATTTGGAAAGGCAATTTAGTAATACTGAACTACTCTATTAATTGAAGACATTTCAACTTACTATAACTAGTCTATAGCTAGTTAACTTCTACACTTATCTTAATCGATTAGACGCAACGAACTGTAAGTGCTAGCAAGCAGCTCGGCGATTAACCTCTAGATTCTAACCACTGTCGCTCTGCATTAACCTCCCCACGAGATCTGCATCAACTTTCGCTGCTATGCCGCCAACCAGTAGATCCTCCGACTCAGCATTCGAAATTTGCTGATCGATAGCTTTGAGTTCTGCGATATTAGAGCCTTTGACAACCTTGATATTTAGTTGAGAAGTCTCAAAGATCACATAGATTATGAATATAATCATCATCACGACCTGTAAAACTAAAAGCAATAGCCATACCCAGCGAATGATAATTGTCGGCTGGCCGATTTCTGTGTAACCCTAAACAATAGTACTATTGTCGGTTTTGTAAGAGCGAACCCTGATTCGATATATGATTAGTATCGAGATGTATATCCAGAGAAAAATAGATATTGGAGTAAAAAACTTACAATGCACTCATCGCTAAGGTAGCGTCTTCCTTCCATGCCATTATGTTGTCCCATGGATCATCTTCTGTTGATATCCTATTACCCATTATTCGATCGCAGGCGATATTCATCAGCGCGTCATTGGCTCGACCCATCAGCTCGATCTTCCAATCTGTAGAAAGAGCCCAGTTTCCAAGGGTAACAGGAAACTTTTCCGATGTAAGTTTATCCATTAAAGTGAAATGCTGATCAATGCCATAAGTATTATGTAAGCCATTGATCACTTCAAAGTCGGTTTCTGTAGCTTTGATATGCGTTGTACCCGACGAGATATCTATTTTATACTCCTTTATGTACCAGTACCAGGTACCTGCAACGGCTCTGTACGGACTCATAGCCCCCTTGTATGATCTCACAATATATTCTCCTGGATATGGTAGCTTTTTAGAGATAAAGAGCTGGGTGGTAAGGGTGGTAAGGGGGAATTCATCCATATCGTCTCCCCATAAGCCCTTGGCACTATCGTCAAGCGTTGAATGACTGGCATAGACCCAGTTGAAGGAGTTAATGTCATCAACCTGAAACTCCTCACCTAATATGATCCTCCAGTACTCTGTTTCTTCATCTGGGTCCACGGGCTGGGTTTGATCGAAACCACCTAGATTATCTGAACCTCGAAGTTCAAGTCTCAGTTTCTCTGTGATATTTCGTTACACATCACATATATCGATGGATCTGAACTTATCCCAATTGCAAGAAGATGGACAACTTGGATTCAGTTGAAGGGTTTCCCGTTGTCTTTCGCTGATGAAGAATGCTTCGAAAGCAGCACTCCTCAGGCGATGAGCGAGCTTATGCCAATCCTCTGTACTTATGGTATTGACCTTGTACGCAATAGCTTTCTCTGTTATTTTTCGCAGAGGAGGGGCAGAAGCAATGGTTGCCTGCGTAAGAGAAGATGTTGCTAAGCCAGAAATGAATATCAGGGCTGCAACTGTGCTTACACCTAATAGTCTATACAACATGGTCAGCTATGCTGATAATACCATGATACAGAATGAACACTCACCTTCCCCTTGTTTTGGATAGTAATACCAAAGAGCCAAAGGGCCCACGACTTGCGTGATCGAAAGTCTGCAAGTCAATGAGTGGGCGTTGGCATCGGGCAAAGGCATTCCATTTCAGTTGAGAAAGTCCTTCTGAAACAGGAATTATCATCGAAGCGCGACAGATTGTAGAAATAGCAGCGACAACCGTGTTGAGTGAGACAAGCCATTCAGGAGCCGGCTGTCTGTCATAAGCCTTGAGCAGACCTGCGAGAGCAATCATGAGTCCAATAGTAAATGCACACCAGGCAATCTCTGGCCACCAGCTAAGAAAAATTTGGTTTACCGGCGGCGCACACTTTGACCCAGTGTTCCCTGGAACACTTGTGTACGGTTCTCTATCGCTCAGGAGTTTGTGTAAGCTTTTGGTCAGCGACTTGTTGGCTTCGTCTTTGCCGTCCTTAACGTGCACATCGATGTCGAACCTTGATTTGCTCGGCGACTTGCTAAGTTTGTTTTCTGAAATCCCGTCCATCTGGTATATTTCCCGGTGTTGGCCAGAACTGTCCTGGCCCTCCTCAAAATGTTGCTGGGGGCTGTTCGTGTCATCACGACCCGATAACATCGGATTATCCGACACTTGTCGTACTGGATTGTTCTGATTGTGAATATTGTGGCTGACAAAGGCAAAGGCGAAAAGATGAATAAGTTGGGAATAATCTTAAGTGACGGAAAGCACAAAAGCTGATATAGCAGAATTATTAACTTGCCGTCATTTCAAGCCTCCAGTAAAGGTGGAGCTTTACATCGTTAGCTTTCTGCATAGAGACGTTTCAGAGTAAGATATTTGCCAGGCACCGGTTTGGAAATTTGGCTAACCCGCGAAGCGACATGCCATTGGGCCTTTTTACAGTGATCCCCACAGTATGTTGTTGGTCAGCTTGAACTTCTCAACCAACACATACAAAAGGTCCTGGTCATCCCCCTTTTTGTTGCTTATTGCAACAGTGACCGCAGGGGCTCATGGCATAGTAATGCCAATAAGAGCACCGAGTTTTGAAACGGATCTCCACATCGATGTGGATATCTTCCTTCAGCTTTCGTAGAATAACAAGCAAAGCGACACACTGGCGGTACATGGCGGGCTCTTCCTCAAGAATCTGATGCCTTGCGGCCTCGAGGTCCAATTTCAAGGTAACTAGCTACTCAGTGGCAACAGAAAAGAGGCTAGTTCACGTAGAGAAAGGTTATAGTCGAATAAGACTGCTTCTCTCTGTTCAATGCAAAGTGCTCAACGATCCTCTTGAATAAAACTGTTTATGGAGGCTCTCGACACGCTTGATAACCACAGACTCTGACCCCTTCAAGGCCCTGTTAAGGAGGGCTTCGTGGCGAGAGTGGAATTCGATTAAAAGATCCTGCAGTATTTCCTACCCTATCTTGGTATACTCAATATTCTTGTCGTTGAATCCAGCGTACGCTGTGGGGAGCCTTCCCATGCTACATAAGCTATTCTATGTTGATCCAGATTTTTCATGAGAGAGAATACATTGACGAATTCCCACCGGGGAAGAATAGTATTTTCGGGGAGAGAGTTTTATACTTGCCATTGACTCTCCAGAATTTAGTGGTGAGGAACGTGGAGGGAGGGTAAAGACTTGCAAGTGCAGGGGCATTGAGAGTGGCATGCATGACGATCATCCACTCTTTGAACTATGGGACTCCTGGAAGTGCTAAAACCAATTTAGCATAAAAAAGCAATAAAACAGACTCAATGTGTATCCATGTAGGAGATTTGGATCTCCACGTTCGGTAGAGCGTTGGGGATAGCTTTCTTGATAAGCCCAATAGTGCGATTCACGTTGTTTCTGAACGAATTATACATAAAGGTGTTGGGGGCTTAGTCGACTTTTGATGGCTATAACCCGAGCGAATACGTCGTTGAGAGTCAAAAGATGTAACGACTGGTGTGGTGAGTACGAGAGCCCAAATCGCGAGAAGAAGCTCGGCTGTTTCCTGTGATCCGGATCACGCGTAATTAGTGCTCATGAATACGGATCTTAGGTGATTCCAGGCATTAGGCACACGATGTTACCTGGTACGATGGTGAATTTAGATATTTTAATATAATAATTATACATAAAGGTACTCTTGTATAAAAATATATCTTATATATTTTAAGTTAGCCTTTATATACTAAGGAGAATCTATGTATTAATTTAGTCTAATAATAAATATAACCAGAACTACCGCTAGGTCCTTAAATAAGGTATTCAGTAGAGTAATAGGTGCTAAAGATAAGCACGCAATATTGTCATGAGCTATACAGGGCTAATAATAGTACTATTCTCTTGTTATTTATTGCCAATTAGATATATCTCTTAAACGCTACTTTTATCTGCCTTAACCCTATAGTTCTTCATGTAAAGAGTCCAGATGAGCCAGAACTCGGTTTTGAAGGGTAACTGCCGACGTACTAAATCTCCAACGTCTTGTGCCGCGAATGGAACTCCCGGATTGGTCAACATGGTAACGCGAGATACATACTCAAGAAACGTATGGCGTCTCGTCCCCTTAGTCACGGTAAAGACCTGCATCATAGCCGTAGACCCACCTCCACGACCCAAGGAAAACCAAATATTATCGGCCCTATTTGGTTTGATATATCTTGAATCGAGCTTAAGGTCTGACTCGTCGTCCCAGTGTACCTCGGGCCTCCCAATAGCTGTTTCCACTATATCTCGTGAGAACATGTTGTTAAAGGTGCAATTCCAGTGAGCCGAGCCTCCGCCGAAGTATATGCAGTCGGCAGGAAATTGTTGGCTACCAGCGACGACAGATTCTGGTATCATGGCATAACTATCTGGTGAAACAGAGAAACCCTCGTCATCAAGCCAGATTCGTGCCCCCACATTATGTTGCCGCGTCGGTGTTGTGATTTCAGGAGATCCCCTTTGAACTTCACTGGTCAAAGTAAAGTTTAGGCCTTGCTCAAAAAGCTCAGATCCAATAACCTGTGCAAGCATTTCCTCTGTACTTTGTAGGTTATTGGGATCAAGATGCAGCTGAATGATATATGGGGGATCTTGGTTACGTAAAGTGTTATACTGTGTAACCGTGACATTAGATTCCCTAAAGATGTATCCTGGAGAATCTAGTGCCCAGAGTAGGGTCCCGTAGAGAGAGGCAAGCGTGCTGAGAATGCTGAAGAGGAGAACAATCAAGCCAGCGCGAGAAATGCCACGGGACGAGAGGAACAACCAGCGTTGTATGTAGTCTTCGGCGAACATAAGATACGATGTAAACTGATTGGACGTCGCGGCAAAGAGGGAAAAGAGCTTATATATAAATAGAGCCATGAGAGTCTCTGCTAGTTTAAATAACATAGATTTGACCGCATTGTGCAGTAGGGGGATTGAGGATGCGATAAAAGTGGACGATGACTCTATCATAATGGCGATTATCTGTCGAAACGTATGGGACTGTTACTCGATTTTGATGGACGTAAGACGTAGGTGTTATATGGCGGCCTGCAATTTACTACCTATCCTTCTTCCTACCCTTTTATGCCCTACCATAAGGCTACTGCAACCTCACTCGACTTCTGCATCAGCCGACCACAATGGCGACAGACTATCAATCTGAGTATTTCGGCCGTCCCCTCATATGAGATTGACCAGTCTATGAACAGACTAGCTTGAAGCGCTTGGCAGAAGATGATATGGGCAGGTGGAGGTTGCTACAGGAGATTGTACTCACTGAAATGCATAGTAACCTTATATCATCCAAGCCGTTGTAACTGAAGCTAACGTAACGGCAGCCGAAACCATACAGTTGATCGCTAGAATAACATCTCATTTTGCCGGGCGTCAAAGCGCAGAAATCGCTATATAGTATGCCGTCTAGTCACGGAGTTGTGCGGGGTAGGGTTGCACAATGAGGCAATAAGGTTATTAGTTTTGGGAATCAGAGGAAATTGGTTGGCAAGAACTACCAGCAGCATGTCCATGTGAGGCAGGGATGAAGAAAAAAGCAATATGTAGGACAGATGAAATACACGATACGTAGTAAGCCTTGTTGTGTCTGCCTAATAAGCCACCACATCTACAGATGCCAATTGTTGGCGTCAACTTGCGGTCTCCTTTGGGTTGCCGACACGCACAAAAGGTGACTCGTTCGTGATGTTAGCCACACTGGATGTGATGAAGCCTGGTCCTTTTCTTGGCTACAGTCATTATTCAGCTGTAAACAAAAAATAAAACAGAACGCCAGGACGATAAGCCCAGCCCAGATTAGGGGTCCCAGAATAGAGAAGACGGCGAAGCCGTATGATGCAGAATGGAATGTGTTATTAGCGAGGGGGTTAGTGGCGGGTCCGAGCTGCATTGCGATCAGGACAATTGCGGCAGATACCGTCGTCCCGACCAGCAAGGCAAACTTATCTCGAAGAAAAGAGGCGTACTGATTCCAGTGAGCCATGTAGCCATGCAAAGACGTCTGAGATACGTGGTATATTGTATTTAGCCGACTCAAACGAAGCTCTCTATGATAGAACTGCGGGCCGATGTCTGGGTAGATGTGCTCCGTGCCAAGTAGCTCGACGAAGGATATCCAGCTTTGCCACTTGACCTCGTCTGGGAGTAAATACTTCTCTTTTGCCAACAAGAAGTCGCTCTCATGGCGTATTGGCACGGTGTAGGAGAATAGAAACCCTAGTGCGCATTTCCAAAGCCTTTCGACGCTCGCATTCCTGGATACTCTCTCGGGAATGAGCCTTACTAACCGAGTAATCGCATCCTTATCTGTAAGAAATATAATCGGCCCAGAAGCACGGCATAAGCAAGAAACGCGGGATAGGTTTAGGTTGGTGGTGCAGGGAACGAGGCGACATTAGCCGACCTATAACCCAGAGCCAGCCATCAACCCTATTCAGCCTGTATAGGTCCGATTCTGACCTTATACAGGTAACGACATAACGGCTAGGCGTAATCAAGTCATCAGACTTGGTGCGATACGTTGCGGGCAAGAGAAGCATGAGCTGGTTGTTATCAGGTTGAGACGCAGGAGTGTCTCGGCCGTCATTGTGCTTCGGGAGACTGATGGAGAAAGGCAAAGGCTGTTAGCGCAATTGTCAGCTCAAGCCTTATGGATAGTACGACGGGCGAAATACTCGACGGCGCGACATTTCCAATCCGCCTCGGCTATGGAAGCAGACCATCTCTAGCAAACATGCCTTTGAGGAACAGTGCTAGAACTGACGTGGCTGTGTTACGAACGCATTTATGATGACGCTATCTAGCTAGAACTCTCGTTAGCGGTGACACCTTATTCTATACTACTTTCTACTTGAGGAGTGAATAGACTCATTATTAGAACTTATCAGCCATGCTCCCTGAGTTAATGGATCACCGAGGGAATACGCTATTCAGTCAACGGCAAATACGGCTGATTAGAGCCTCTGGAGGGAGAGCAACTAGTTGCAGGAGAGTGAGAATAAAGCACCATGGCGTATAACTTTAAAGTTTTATTAGGAACAAAGCTGAATAGGTTCGAGCCATTATCGATGGCATGCTCACTTCCCTGACCAAGATACTGTTCGGGAAGCAAAGGCTGTGGTACGAGTCAGCCAAGAGCAGAGCCGGTATTAACACTCTCTTGACTACCTAGTATCAATCTCTGCGAAACCAAAATTTCGAAAAGGCCAGGAAACAAGAAGAAGAGCCCCGAGAAACAAGGACTTCCGCAAGAAAAGAGGTCTGAGAATCGGCTCAAGGACCCCTTCGCTCGAGTATACAGCCAGGTTACCATTATCTGACCTTAAAAACTATTGCTACCTCGTAGTAGCTAGTAGCTACTAGTATCCTACTATATATATTCAGAATAGCTACTAGTGTCATCCCTTGAATCGACGTAGAAAGCTTCGAGTAACATATTCTTACCTAAAATAAACCATTTCGGCAAACAAGAGCTTACTAGTACAGTTACTGCTACCGGTTTTAATTACACCCCGCTACCAGTAGTATCTAACTAGTTTCATGATTCTTATAATGAGATCATGATGGAGCATAACCTTGCTGAGAATATCTACTAGTATATTTCGGAGAAGAAAAAAGGAATCTGACAGAGGCCTGTTGGATTCGAGTTAGATGTTTGGTGAATGATCGGCCAAGGCGTCCTTTGCGTCCGTAAACCCCGCTGCGTACCGAGATGTCATGCCTTTGCAATTTGGATGTAGTGCTCTGGCCGACTCGAGTCATAGTATATCGGCTCGTGAGTGGCATATTTGCAGGGCTCTCGTTAGGGAAGGTCGCATTGGTGGTGATGTTAGCTCGCCCCTCAGCTATTCACAATAGAATCATTTTGTGCTCCGGTAGGGCCGTTTCATTACTGCGCGGAGTGTTGTGATCTGATAGCCGGCCGCCCAGGTCCTGCTCACCTGTGCGCTAGCCACGGAGATCGTTATTGCCGTTAGAATTATTGACGTTGTCTTGTATTTTCTTGTTAAGGTCTGCGAGGCTAACGCAGTTGGGATCGAATTGCGACAAAGCAGCGTTGATGTTGGTAGGCACAAGCGTCTCTCAGTGATGGACCTGGATTTTGGCCACGTCTCTCTTCTACTTCAGTGATATTTAAACAGTTTGGATTATGAATATGGAAACCGTGTGATGTCAAGATGTCGTTCTTCTCAAAATCTCCTAGTGCTAATATGTCTGTAAATTCCAGTTGTAGAATGTAAAATTCCGAATTCGTCTACCTCTACCTAACCCTTTTCAACCATCTATAAACCCTAACCAGTTAAAATGGCAGAACTTAATAACCTTTCTTCAACTTGCCGAAAGAAAGAGTAGGAGCCAGAAAAACATCCTCCTTAGGAAAGGCGCTGTAATCCCAGATTGTATAAAAGTTGCGTAGCAGCCTTGCACCAATCAGGGAAAAATCAGGCGCGCCTGAGGGCTCGAAAGGTGGCCAGCAGGCATCGTCCCTGTCGGCGAAGCCCGGAAGAGCGAGCTGATCACCAGTGAGTGTGATAGCCTTTGTATCGCCATAGAAGCCAACCTCGAAGGAGATGGACCAATCGTCGGTGAACTCGCTGCAGAGAGGAACATGATCGTGGTTGATGATAGCCGTCCAGTTCATTCCAATTGACTCGTAGAGTTCCTCAATCTTTTCATCGGGGATTGTGATAGCCGAGCCGCCTGTGTCAAAGACAATGTTGGTTGAAGAGAGATCAGTCTCCGTCTTCACCAGGGTGCCGTCGCTTGTCTTTCTTATTCCGGTTGTGCTGTGCAAAACAGACCTCCAAACATCATACTGTCCATTTCTCTGGCCAATGTTAATAGTAATCAAGTCGCCATCGACATATTCCTCTTCCTTAGATCCTCCTAGGGTCAGTAAACCCTTGCCAGGAACGCCTCCAATGCTTTCTTCCTCGCCTCGGGCGTGGTAAATACCGAAGCGAGGCTCATCAACTAATCCCTCTGACATCAGGGTTTCGAAAAGGGGCACCGCGCCGCCATCGGCAATGCTGCCAAATGCGAGTCCCAGGAAGCCATGCGCAGGCAGAGTAGACCAGCTGCTCTCGTTGGCAGCGATAAATGATGCATTCCAAGTTAAGCCGCCAGCTGAGAAGAGCTCCTCGACAGTAGGACCAGCTACGCGACCACCGAGATAGTTAATTTCAGCGTGTTGTCCTGTCAGTCGCCCGGTAGAAGATGTATCAAGATTGTAACCAGTGCGGTTGCCGCTAGGAGGATTCTTAGGTAAGCTGAATTAATTTAAAATTTTCAGACAGCAACATACCGGTTAACATGAGGACATTCCTCTGCGCATTGAGAGTCAATGATCCAAGTCGAAGCACTTCCAGTGTCGTGGCGAAGAAGGTAGGTTTGAGACGGCTTGCCAGCATTCAATTCGACCAATTGCTGCCAAAGTCAGTCCTGCGCCGCTTCAGAGATGATCAAAATCTTACATAGCCAAGGTCAGATATGACAGGCAAGTCTAGTACGGCAGCAGAAGCAGTGCAAGTGAAAGATAAGGCGGCCAGAATGGCCGGAGCAAGGCGAGTGGCCGATCCCATGATTTTTCTGAGCTACTACTAATAGCCAAAGAGTATGAAGGTAAAATAAAGAATATTACAATGACAACAGCTGAGGGTGGTTCTTTTTAAAGATAAAATACGAGAGTGTATCCTTGCATGAAAGAAATGAGATTAAGTGGTTTGACGCTTGTGGTTCCCAAGGGATAAACTAGTCCGTGCTAGGTTTATATTAGCAGATTGCATAGGGCGTGGTGCTGAACGAAGTGAAATAATACGTCTCTTAACAGTCAATAATGCAGGTAAGGCTTATCGATATAAAGAAGCTTTATTGATAGCTGATGAGCTGTAGTCTATAGAGGTGCTAATAAATATAGTCTATATAATATGAGATTGTAGCTGAGGAATGATGGTTATGAAGGACGATGTCGTTCCTGGGACGCAGCTTTCCAGGAATGAAGTCGTTCTATGTTCTGTCGTTCCATCTCGCCGCGCAGGTGATTGGCGTAAAAGATCAAATCTGTGGGGTATACGTGATGTAATCACTGGGTCGTAACAAGTGGGCTTCAAGAGATTTTCAAATACGAGATAAAACCCGCACTATATCGCTTCTAGAAGTGATCAGATGAAAGCACCTCGTATCCGGTTTCCACAATTTATGCCTTGTTTGACTGCCATAGTACAAGTAAATAGGCCTGTTTAAAGGCCAGAGTTATTATACGGTCTTACGAGCAGCTCTCTTAGGTGACACTTCCACTTACTAAATTGCACAAATGCTATTCAAGTACGGCCTTGTTTTACCAGTACTTCCATTAACTAACCGCATTTCCATTAATAATTCCACAACAGCATACCCAAAAAGTATAGCTAAGGCCCCAATCGGCAAGCCTGGGCTAGCAGCCCGGACATTTAAAAAAAGACACATTACTTACGTTGGTCTTCTGCTTTACATCTTTTAATCTAGCTAACCTAAGAGGTTGTACATCTTAGTTATTAAGCTTAAAAAATAGTTAAAATTAGGAGATCTTATCCTCATTTAGTAGCCTAACTGGCCCCTACTAGCTCAATACCTCTCGCTGCTAAGACAATTACTTAGGCTTGGTTCGATCTTACGGAGCTTAATCAGGTGTAACGGTCAAGTCATGCTTGGTTATGCCACATAACCCGGAAAGCTGACGTTTTCGGGCTGCTAGCCCGGGCTTGCCGATCACAAACTAACAGGGTTTCAATCTCATATCTAATACGAGCTGTTTCAGGTTGTAAGGGCCACCTTGGCAAAGACCCATTACATCTGTAAGGATAATTATAGATTGAAAGCCTCCCCGCCTGCCCGCAAAACGTCGGCAGTGTCAGGGGGTTGATATCATACTTCGTAAATGCTCCGTATAGCGGAAAAAATTGTCCTTTATCCCCGGTGCCCTGTGGCTCAAGCCCTTGGCACAAGGGGCAATAGTCATGTGCAAATCAAGGGTCGGACTTATTGCTATTCCTGGTTTCTCGCCAAGATACCCCGGAGATAGCTGCAGTAAAATAATTCAGAGAAAATTAATTCAAGTTCAAGTTACGTCAACAGCAAGAGTACAAATTGATCACTAATGGATAGTCAGGAGTATTATTCGAGAATGTTTGAATCTCCGTAGAAGAATGTTTTCTCATTCAACCTATTAGTGAGTTGGATCCAGTTAATTGACACTCAGCTATAGCGAAATGCTGTCATCATCTTTACCAACCGCAGTCGAGGGTTGAATGCTATTTTCACTTATCAGAAGAACCTGAGAAGATATAAAAAGAGACTATTGAACGCGATATAGAGACAAAGTCAACTAAGGAAAGGATGATCAACATCACAATCGGCCCCGAATACTTTACCGCCGAGTCAAACAACGACGCCGAAGAAAGAGGGCCGAGTTGGAAGTACAACAAGCCAAGAGTCAAAAGGCAAAGATATTGCTTTAAATGAGGTTCCTAAGTGGGCAGTTAAAGATTGATGCCGATTGAGAAAGACTAAATAGTTTGAAACTGTGATGAGTTATCAAGATATGACAAATGAGGCAATAACATTGGAAGAGTGGGCATGTTGAGATTGATAAAGTCAGCAAAGAATGTGTCGGCAATGAACACCTGCGTATGTAGAATTTGCCGTTGGAGATAAAGGAGTGCCACAGATGACGAGGCGAGCCGCTGCTAGATCTTTAGCAAAAGTAGGGAGGTTTATGAAGAGCGCTGTCAGTCTCAAATCACGGGCTTAGTATCCCCCTTACCCTGGAGCAATCACGGGCTTACGACAGGCCTTAACTATGACTCGGTTTTTAACGGCACATCCAGAATCTCGATCCACGACAGACAAGTACAATACTATCGTAATCAGAAGTGGTTTTACTGGACATGATGCAGCTAGGAACTTCGATCGAATTTCCAACTTCAAGCTTCTTCTCACAAAGGCCGCAATTGCATTATCGGCGATCAAGTCATTAGTGGAGGAATTTAAGATGGGATAAACCTACCTTCACTTGCAAATATCTTTCTCCCTCATAATTCTTTATTTTCTTGTTCATCTTGTACAAACAAACAGACACTGCTGAAAGCGAATACTTGTATTAGACGCGCAGGTCAAGTCAAACGAGCCATTGCTAGCTATCACTCACTTTGCTTATGCAATCAGGCTCTGTGCCGTGATCTCAACGGACGCTACTATAGCTCCCTTGCGGATCGTTGCAAGTCGACGATAAGAAAGAGGGAAAACGGGACTGCGGAATCGGCACAATATACTTATTGGACGGGGAATACCTTGTTTGTCTGGCCTCCGTGTTATGGCGTTACATTCTGATGTCGGAATGCAGCTAAAGTCTTGGTTAGATCACCTCGAGCCCCCTTGCTTTCATATGTAGCAGGGCATTAGCTTGAGCTGCCGTAGGTAGTAGCATCACTAATGCAATGCAGTTTGCTTGCTGCAATGCTTCGGAGATGGCGGTAAAGGTTGAGACTTTGACCAGCCTCCCTCATTATCTGTCAGTCAGATCCATGTAGAGCTGAGCACCGCAGAGCTCGAGTATACACTCATTTCATTACCTGCCTATTTGTGCGAGCCAGAATATAAAGGCAAGATGGATAATAACCGCGCCCAGGGGGCAGCAAAAATACTGATAACAGGCAAAAACATACAACAGCGGGGATTCGCTGGTCGTCACCGACCCAACTACTAATCCGCCGGTTAGTGGCTTGACTATGGGAGAGCGGACGGGATCCCGTATTTTCCACTACCTATGGTCGTATGTACTTAACGGACACGCCAGAAAAGTATATAGCGTGATACGTAAGGTGTTTACACCCCCGAAGGAAAACAGAACACCATAAATTGATTACCTTGTTATTAATGAATTTTACATAGAAAGCACGCCATGAGTTTTGTAAGTAATTTGATCTGCATTGGATGTAATCATATAACAATAAATAGCAGAGAGAAGTGTCTAGCTATAGTACAGAGGACATTATACGTGTTTGATGAACCTACGTCAGTTGTGGTGGCTGGCTGTTGAAAAGTGTACATAGGAAAGAATTAATCACTTGGAAATACTTTGACGAATGAAGATATCAAGCACCACTGGAGGACTAAATAAAGTAACGATTGGGGGTGGAGCCCAGATGTTACATATGGACCTAGCTCCAGTCACCAGGCCCAGGGCCAGATGTTATGCAAATGCAGTCGATGCAGTACATGTATTTATGCAAAAACCAGAGCAGCATTGCACAACATTGCCTGCCAACACAGTATCTCAATTGCTGTACGTACATGGTCAGCCAACCCTATCTCCTCACTGCCGAGATTAATCGCCTCCAAGACAAACCCTTATCTCTCGTGAGGAGAGTCAGTGCTGAATAATTGAGCTAACAGTTAGAAATGTTTCTGTCTCAACCTTACTTTGAAGGAGGATATGCTCAGCATCAAACTCAAGGGCACTGGCCATATCCTTACGGGCGCAGTTCGTCCAACTTGAGTCGATTCAATTAAAATAAAATTTTTGCAGAAACTAGGATATGGAATCAGCATGGTAGTGCTATTAATATGTAATCCTGAACATTATGTGGCGCACCATCAGATATGATCGATCTAACATCCCCGACATGTATGCGTCTGAGATGGCCCAGGTAAAGAGTACAGTAAAACATAAAATCTATTAGACTTTGAATGATGTATACGGGAATGCCGTTTGGGGGGTTGAAGAATCTTGTGACTCGTTCTATTAATTATGTTCTTGGATCGGCCCGTACCTTATTGTTTCAGATCCATTTGCTCCCCGAACATCGCTTACATACCGTATGAGGTTCTTTACTATTGATACCTTCAAGTCGGCAATTACTATATAATGTATGGTGACATGCCACCTAAATTGACTACAGTACGACTTGTTCAGTGTGAGATACGTCAGATGCAAAGCAAGTCCACCGGCGGGAAGTCCTTAGCCACTATTCACTGTGGGAGTTAATCTGATATATTGTCAAGCCTATAGAGATGGCGGCATTGATGCAAAGTATTCTTGGTGGGCTATATATTTTGGTGCAGATGTTTGTGCATAAGTAGGTTCAAGTGCGTCTTAATTTGGATGTAAGACTGCCCATATATGAATCGTTGGCTGCGCTTGTCGAAAGCCATTGCGTCTAGAGATCGAGATAAAAGCTGCGGGTAACAACATGGATAGTCCGTCCAAAAAAAAAAATGATACATACACCCGCCCATCGGGAGAAACGCGCAGTAGATTGGTCACAGATACTCATATATAGCTAGGGAGATAAGGCTGAGTCCTTGGCAATAAGCAGATTTGAACTACTTGAGACAGACTTTGGTATTAAGCATTGCAACAGCTGACTATACAGAAAAGCAATGAAAGATGCCATCTACCAATAACACTCGTAATTTATCATCCACCATACCTTTTAAAGTGCACCCGAAACATATATAGTCCAGTTAGTAGATGCCATTATATTGTCGGACAAGGGATCAGTCCCTTCGAATACATCGAAGCAATCAAGAAGACACTAACTTAGACAACTGCTTTACCCTGACCGAAGTCACCCGGGGTATACCAAAACAACCACTAACTACGATACTTGGAAAAGAGTCAGCTATATGCGCTGTCTCCTTCTTAGAGCAGTACATATGCTTGCCTGCAAGTAGATCCTCATTCCAGACAGCACTGGACAATTGATAAGCCGTTGAGGATCATGTCTTTGGCATCAGGGACATGCCTAACAGGCTAATCATATTGTACATACCCAGTACTATTTCTCTCAAGATGGCCACTCTGATATATAAGAGGACCACAACCATCAGATTTCCCAAGGTTCGGATATTGCCCGGCCACCGGGAATCGGCAGAGTTGGCTGTATTCTTAAACAGCTGTTGGCAAATCCGATGCTCCAGCTCGTCGTGATACGTCGCAAGAATGCGCCGCACAATAGTAATCCTGTCACGGTGTTGATGTACAGCACCCCGACGTAAGGTAAAGCTGCAAAAAAGTTATGAAAGAGAGTCAGCATGACGAGCGGGAGACATGGAAGGGTTCGAGGTTGCTTCTGGAATTAGGTAGTGTGATATTTCCGTTTCCTTGGCCCTGACTCTTGTTTATAGTAGGTAATTTGTTGACTAATTCCCAAGCAGGGCAGTTGAGGAATATAGTCCATGTATACTTTGCGTTCGGCGGGATTAAGCATGGTTTGGTCGGCAGGGAGAAATTACCTGTTAGAGGTTAGGCTGTGTTGCGAGCGCCACGCGACGAGACGCGCCGCGCATCTGAGTCAGCAGACGGATAATCTTGTGACTTGCCGACAGAGCATTCACTGATGAGTGCTTGAGGTCATTATAAGTTTATGCTGAACATTATCCCAAGAATTGTCAAATACTTGGCGAGGTTATTATCCCAAGTTAGCTTGTATATTCTGATAAGCCGTTAAACACTGCCAGGTTGACGGGGGTTTCCCAAGTAAAAACTACGTAGCCTGCAGGGGTTCAATCAGCGCAGTCAGGGTTTTCAATGCAGCGCTGTGACTCTTGGATGATTCCGAATTAATTACCTCCATTGTATCCATTCTGATCGTCTCTTATTTTCCTCCGCGTCATTGCAATCCTTTACCTCCAACTCGACGCATTCGAGCCGTCGCGCACCAACTCAGACACCGATCGATACCCATCCAGACACAGCCAAAGAAACTCACTAAATAAGATGTCGCTAATCTGTGGAAATGGCTGCTGACCCAATGAGGGAACAAGACAAGACCAGAAAGAGTAAAAGCCGTTGCCACTAATCGACAAGTTTAATTCTGACATCCATACTGGGCGAGAGAGTGGCCCTGACGCCATCCGCAAATACAAGTCAACATCATGCTCCTTTGCACCTCGTAGGACCAAACCTCAAATCTGTCCTCACAGATCTGTCGCAGTCATGTCGAGATACTCAAGCACAATACTAAACTCGTCTACAACGCCGCCCGCGACCTGACTGACACGCAACAACGTCGTCGCAAGCGCGACCGCCACTACTGTAGTTTACACAAAAGCGCTACATATAACCATCATTCGGAACGTTAGATCTGGTTGTGAAATGCCGTGCTGATACTCTTCTCGTTATCATTGAAGCGCCTGGAACTACGGAAACTGCCTATGTGTCTACTGCTCTCAGCGTACTAATCGAGTTAATCGCTTGGCTGTACAACAATTCCCAAGCCGAGCCTTGCTTAATGGTGGCCGTTAATTAACATTGGGCTGCCATTGACTCCGTTGCGCCTCTTGTTGGCACTCCCCGACCTGTCACCTCGGCTTTCAAGGTGGCTTGCCCGATTAGCGACACTATCCAGCTGTCCGCTCAACTGACCAGGTATATACCCTATGATCTGCTGTGCCACGTTGACATGCCATTGTTTGGTGCCAAAGTTATTCATCCAGTTAGACAAGTATGCTAACTGGAGCTGAAAATTGTCCGTCCCGGCCTGACTCATTGCGTACCTTTTCGACGCCTTCAGTAACCAACGTCAAAGCACCCTTCGTTGGGTTGGCGTCGGTTGTCTGCCTCTCGAGGCCCTTTTGCAGGCTTTCGTGGAGCCACTGATCCGGTGATGACAGCGCCCATCCTGCCACCTAACGTGGAGTTTAATCGTGTCGACCCGTTGTTGAAGGTGCGCCAGAAGGTGAAGAGCACCTTTGCATGATTCTCGAGGCAAGTCTTTATCTGTCGAGGCGCGTTCCTCGACTGCGGCTTCCCGTGAGGCACAGATGGTGGAGGCGGCGGCGGTCTTCTCGCCAGCGGTTTGCTTATCTTTCTCCCAACCCAGCAACACTCCATGATGAACTTGAGCTCAGTATCCTTGGTACATGTTGGGCATTGAATGTGGCGGAGGTTTCGCTTTCAGGTTCTTGTTCCTTAGTTTTGCGTGGTCAGCAACCTGTTCTCCCCACGACAGTAACTCGGCGGTGCTCCTCATCCCCCTCATGCTCATCTGCTACTATCTTTCTCCCAGTGGCTATTATATTTGTGGTTGACGTCGCTGTGTTCGCTGTCGCTATGCTGTTTACCTGTGCAGCGGCATGCCGATCTTTGTGGTTTTTATGGAGGGCTCTGTGGCCTTGGCGACGGCTCTACACAAGAAGTCGGGGTGGGCAATCAAGGACGAATGCGGCTGATCGTGCCGAGTGGTGACATTGAAGCCGATGACGCCGGAGAAATGAAGGTGCCGCCTTCTTGATCTTGCATTGCACTGAGCGAAGATCATTATAAAAATTTCACCCAAAGCCCCCAGATCCAGAGTTGCCACTTCGTACCACCTTGGAGACATTCTTTGTCAACCAACTCTTGTGGATGTTGTTTGTGGAGAGTCGTGTGTGGTGGGTGGCATTGCTAGATGCATTGATACTGTCGAGGTCAACTCTTCGTGGAGCTTGTCTGAGAACGAGCACTTCAAGAAGTCAATGTAAATCGTCTGGAATGATTCAGCTGGATGGAATGAGTGGTGAAAGCAAGCAGGCATGGCGTCTGTGGTGACGTGAGGGGGAGAAACCTGGGCCAACGGGGTTACCGCCTTGGTCAGAGTCAGAACCGGAGGGTCTGAATGGGGAGTCAATGCGGAGGTGCGTAGGGAATAGAGAGCAGGCAGACTCACTCTTGATCATTGGTGCGTCGAAAGTCGGTTTAACGCGATGTTTAGGGGCATCTGGGGACTTCATGGTATGTATTTATCGGAGGAGGTATGACATCAAAGGTGAGAAGTCTTGATATTTATAATTTATATAATTATAATCAATAATTACATAGAATAAAGAGAAACATAATATATATTTAG
>JAJJWM010000524.1:0-41686 GCA_021655865.1 Fusarium guadeloupense
TCTCCGGTACCGTGCCGTAGATTGAATAATTACAGGTACTTTAGCTGCATGTATAGTAAGCCATAGACGGGCTGAGATCCTTTTCGGCCTCCATCCATCCATCCATCCATCCCTCCCTCCCTCTCCAAGAGGTAAAATCTTCCTTTTCTCTCTCCCTTTTTTTCCCCCCCCAACCCTTTTCCTCCTTTCCGAGCCCCCCTTGGAAATCTCATCTTTTCTTCCTCTTTATTGCGTCTCTTTGGGGTACCACATTTCTTCAAACAAAAAATAGTTACTACCTGTGCCTCATTCTTTTCTCCATTCTCATCTCCCTGTCTGGGTCCAATCGTTCGCTTCTGTCCAGGTCCATAACCATTACGCGCGCCTCCAGCTCCGCCGCCCCCCTTCTCCCTTCCGCTGTTGGCCCCTGTATTTTCTTCGCTTCCATCATCGTGTTACGTTTCCACTCTGCACCTACATCAATCAAAACTTGGACCGACTCGGCCGTACCTTCAATTGCATCTCGTCGGCAATCGATATCGCCTGCGAATCTCCTAGACTTGGCTCTCGAGGCCCGACGATAATACTACAACTCTCGAACCTCAACTCATCCACCAACGATCGCGCATTCAAAAACATCCATCATAATGTCTTCCCGTCCCAACAACGAGGAGCCTGTCCCGCTCCTCTCTCCCGAGGAGAGAGAGCGCGACATCAAGGGCGAACTTGACGTCGAGAGCGACGCTGGTCGCCCTGAGCCGCCCAAGCCCAACAACCTCGAGCACGAGTACTCTATTCCCAGTACCGTCAAGTTCGCTTGGCTCGGAACCTACTTCTTCTTCTCCTTGCTTCTGACTCTCTACAACAAGCTTGTTCTGGGAATGGTAAGTTTGCGATCACGTCGCCTACAATGGCCCTCCTGGTGCTATTCAATTCTTCGCCGGGCTCATGCTGACGTGCGCTTCCTATAGTTCCATTTCCCATGGCTCTTGACCTTCCTTCATGCCTCGTTCGCCAGCGCCGGCACCTATGTCATGATGCAGATGGGTTACTTCAAGCTTTCGCGACTGGGCCGCCGTGAAAACCTCGCTCTCGTTGCTTTCAGCGCTCTTTTCACCGCAAACATCGCCGTCTCCAACCTGTCTCTCGCCATGGTCTCCGTTCCCTTCTACCAGACTATGCGCATGCTGTGCCCGATCTTCACCATCATGATCTACCGTGTCTACTACGGCCGCACTTACAGCACCATGACCTACATGTCTCTTCTGCCTCTGATCATCGGCGCTGCCATGACCACTTTGGGCGAGATGAGCTTCACCGATGCTGGTTTCCTCCTCACCATCCTTGGTGTTGTTCTGGCTGCTCTCAAGGTATGTTAGCGTTTTGATATGTCCGGAAATAATTATTGACTTATTTTTCAGACTGTTGTCACCAACCGATTCATGACTGGTTCTCTCGCCCTTCCCCCGATTGAGTTCCTCCTCCGTATGTCCCCTCTTGCTGCTCTTCAAGCCCTGGCTTGCGCCACTGCCACTGGTGAAGTCAGCGGCTTCCACAAGCTTATCACCTCTGGAGACGTTTCTCTCCCTCCCGCTTTCGCCTCGCTCTTTGGCAACGGTTTCCTCGCTCTGCTCCTCAACATCTCGTCCTTTAACACCAACAAGCTCGCCGGTGCTTTGACCATGACTGTGTGCGGTAACCTTAAGCAATGCTTGACCGTTGCCCTCGGCATTGTTCTCTTCGATGTGACCGTCGACCTGCTTAACGGTGCAGGTATGGCTGTCACTATGCTTGGTGCTGCCATCTACAGCAAGGCCGAGCTCGACAACAAGGCCCGAAAGAGCCAGCAAACCGCCGCCACCGCCTACAAGCCCGTCGAGCAGCAGTCCCGGTAAAATGGGGTGCTGTTGACAACCAATGTTCTGGCTTTTTTATACATGAACTTTTTATAGACGCTTGGGCAAGTGAAGACGGGGGAAGGCGAAATACTTCTTTTTTCGGCGTCTTGCTGTGCTTTTTGGGATGCTTGCTGGGTACGTAGCATGCATGGAACGATATCTGAATAAAGCTCTGTTGTATTTGATATGCGGCGGATTTTTTTCACGGATTGGCTTAACACAAAGCAAGAAAGGGGAAGAGAGGTTGGAGATGTTATTACTATCATGATCATGGGCTATGGCTTTTTAAAACATACAGGCCCAGTACCAGTACCCCCTGCGGCCTTTTTTCTACGCAACGTTGGTTGTGTTGTTTCTTCACATTTTCTTGAATAGGGTTTGCATTTTCAGAGTAAAAATAGAGACTCTGCATTAATGTTTGCGTTTGCTGTGCTATTTGGCATGTGTATTATATCTGTTAGTTTGACTAGAAAATTCTTTTGTTATTGTTCTAGTCTCTAGTCTGAAGTTTAACGGTAGGCGGCGGGCCTGGTAGGAGCTTGCAGTGTCTAAGAAATATTATGCTGGTCGACAGAAGCAATTTAAAATAGTCAATTTGCCAATCTCAATACGAAGAACGCCATAAAGATAACCCATTAAACGCCGTGCTATGCAAGGAGATAAAAATGAGAAGGACTGGTCGCATCAGATGTCTTCATGCGGCGACGCATGCACAATAGAGGCATCAGGAAGGCTGTTTCTTTGAAGACTCCAGATCCCCTGCTGCACTTCGTCAAACGACGCATTAGCCTGCAATCCCAACGTCTGCGCCAGCTTCTCAAGATCACTGGGCGGCAGCGCGACACGCCCCTGCCCAGACACGCCGTCGCCGAGAACAGGCACAGCGACGGCGGCGTTGGTGCCCTTTGCCTTTGTCATTATGCCGAAGCGGATGGCGACCTCGGTGGTGGTGACCATGATGCTCAGGACGATGAGGACGATGATGATCCAGGTGATGTAGCTCATCTTTGCGTCGGCGACAGAATCGGAGAGGATCTCGGCCAGGTCGAGGAAGACGCGGCAGCGCTCGTTGAGGACCTTTATGCGCGGATCGATCTCAAGGTACTCGCGGATGGCGGCGTAGAGAGGGTGCAGAGTTGGCTCGGATTCCCAGAAGAAGTTGGGAACGTCGAGGATGTTGGATGCTGCAAGGCATTAGATCTGGATAGGAGGGAGGACTTGGAAGGAATAGACTTACAGAGATTAATGTCGACACGGCTCTTGAAGAGACGGCCGAGCATGCGCACAATTTCAGTGCGAGTCATGTTGAGTTCTCCCGTCAGAGCAAGTGTCTTGGGTACATGCTGGGCATCCAGCATCGTCTCACTCATGCGCTCTTCAAAGAAACACAGGCGTGTACTTTGCGCGATGGCGTGGCTGATGGTGAGCTTAATCATGTGGTCAGATCGCGGCAACAGAGTAATCATATCGTTGAAGATGCGCGGACGCTTGATATCGGCGCTGTACTCAAAGTGAAACTCCTCCGTCTCGTAGTCTTCCTGATCAAGAGGCCTAGTAAGCAAGCTTGTGGCGCCATTCTCTGTGGCGTCGGCATCGGCAAAGGTCAGGTCGGCGAGGATATCTTTCTCCTGATGCTCGGTAAAGTTCCAAAAGACGACGACGCCGTAAGAGTAGACGAACATCTCTGCGAAGTTCTTTGCATCGGGAGCAAGTCGGTTCATGGAAGAAACGTCATCGTCGTGGCGGAAGGGATTGCCGCGCTCAGGGGTCGAGGGACGGTCGCTAAAGTGAGGAGGCATCTCATGGCCACGGTCAGGGCTGGGATTCTCATACGCGTCGTCCTCAAAGTAACCCTCGTGGTGGTCTCGCTGTTCACTGCGCTCAATCTCCAGGTCGAGCACCGTCTTGCCAGTTCCCGGGGTCTTGAGAATGGGTCGACTTCGCACACGGTAGCCATCGGTGCCATTGAGCAAGGGCAAAGCGTAAATGACGTAGAGGCAGTCATCGTATATCTTCGTCTTTGCCTCATGTTTCTTGCGCAGGAATTCGGCGGTGGGCTTGATTTTGTAGGCTTGCGCAGTGCAATAGGCAGTCAATCTGCTGACCTTATCTGTTCTTTGCATCTTGGGCAGCCTTTCAGCGAAGCTCTTGCCACGAATCCCGCCCCGTTTCTTGAGAACGTCCAGTTCTTCATCCTTGAGCGGCCTATCATCCTCATCATGTACACGCCTCGCGAGCACCGACTCGCTTTCAATCTCCTCGTCGACATCTTCGTCTTGATCTTGTGTCTCGGGAAGAAGGACCAGCTTTTGGCTTATCTTTGTTGTTCTCTGTGGCATGGGCTGACCGGTGCGTGACTGGGCGTTTGGCAGACCACCCGAAGAGACTCGACGGTTACCGGTACTTCCTGCAGCGGAGGGAGTACGACCTGGATTTCGACCCGGAGGGAGAGCTGATGGGGGACCGCGTGGCTGGCCAGAAGGGATTTGTGAATTGTACTGAAGGACATTGTCGACGGTCATGAATCGCATCGGTGCCTGAGGATTGGGAGGTCCTGAGCCAGTATCTTGGCGTTGAAGACTCCTCCTTTGGGGCGGTCTCTGTCTCGCGTCCGTGACCTGAATGTTGCATTAGCATGATTTCGTCGTCGTCGCGCAGACATGATGATGATATTACAAGGACAGAAGGACGCTGCTTGGACGCCATGGCGACTCAAGGGACGGATGCCCTATAGCAAAATGATATAGAAGCGATACAATTGTGTTGTAGCACTTGAGTTGGTGGTCGTGTCGAGTTGAACAAAAATTTGTCTGACAAAGATTTGAAGCTTCAAAGATTCAAATCAAATGTTTCTGATCCAATGCGAGCGAGCGAGGTGATGGGGTTTCGCAGCTCGGGCCAATTGGTCTGGGGACTGATGACCTCATGCAACCCCACAAATCTTAAAGCTTGGAGCTGCTGTAAACTGTACCACAAATATCAGCCTTTTTGGTATACTACACAAGGTAGTGAGGACATGGTGAGCTCATCCAGCATGTGCTTTGTGTTTGTTAGAGATCTATTATCACAAGATAATAAAATAGTTGAGCACCTTTGACTCCACTACTTCTATCGTAACCTCTTGGTGACTCGATTATTCGCTGAACCACATCTGTGCAGTATAGACCAAAGCATGCCATGTCTTGACCCTTTTGGGCGCACAAAAAGCAGTCAATGCATCGCCGTTTTTCTGTGTTATTATTTTGCTGTAGTGTACTACTTGCCGTGTAATCTGACCAAGCTTGTACTATTACCATACCTTTCAGAGAGGTGGTACTTTAGAGTGCGTATATCTTTGATTGAACCATGGAGAGATTCTTGTTCCCCTAACCAAGCTTTTACAACTCCAACACAAACTGACCAGGCCTCTGTTTCTGTTTGTGGCAGCTTGTAGACCTGTTTCACATTCACCTGCAGGGAGAATACTCTACCAAGTGTAGAGCCAGAGAGACAAGTAAACAAAGACTCGAGACTCTTGCATATCGACTTGTATCTTGCAAGCGTCCAAGCACATAAACTCAAACAAACAGCAACAGCGTAAATGATAGGTAACAGCGCATACCGCGATCCGCATAAAACTGGCCATATTCAACACATGAGAGACTTTACAAGGACGAGGTTATTACAAAAGCGGGCCTTGAGCATCAGCCCCACCAATCGGGTCCCAGTATAGGGCGTTGCTGGGCGGTTGCTCGTTGTTTGTTTACTGCGGCAGTGATCCAACCTAGGCCCCCGCCATTCCCATGGATGGAGCTCATTTTCTTGGGCATTAGTGACATTGACGGCATTACACTACCTACATTGCATTGGTATTCTCTGACTCTCCAACGCCTTTGCTGGTGTTTTTGTTTCTACTCTTCTCCCTCTTGCCACATCCATCCCTTGTCTTGGAACCAAAAATTCCAAGCTCCATCATCTCTCTGACGACCTGAGCACCGCTCGAAACAATGCGTTAACAGCGCCGCCAAATTCCTGTGCCCGCAAACAAAGACAAAGAGAAAGACAAAGACAAATCGAACTGAGCCCGCGGCTTGGCCGACCTCCTTCAACAATGTCGTCCCGTACTCATTATTTCCAAACTCAACATCAAACTCAATCCCAACCGCAACCGCAACCTCATCAGCACCTGCGTCCTCTTCGCCAGTCGCACACCATCGACTTTGCCTCAAACATCTCACCCGCTCTCGTCAACCGCTTCCCTTCGACAACATCATCCTCCGCTTCATCTGGCTACTCTCACGCCTCCGACCACAGCCTCAACAGCCAGTACACGTCCGCTTCTAGTTCAGCTGGTTACGGCGCTACAGTGCATGGCCACAAGCGCGCCCAGAGCGATGTCAGAGCGAGAGCAAAGACATTCGAGACTGGGGATGTAATGGCCCCCAAGAAAGAGCCAGAAAACATCTACAGCTCAGCTCGACATTCTCTCCGTCCACTTCCACAAGCTCCAGCAGCGACGCCGCCGGCGACACCACCTCATACACTATCTCGCCATGATCGCACTAAGAGTGTCGACATTGGCAAGTTATCTATGGCACATGTCGAGGACCAAACTTCACCGATATCGCCTTCTCGCCCGCTACCAATGCGACCAAATTCGATGCTTCTCACCCGCTCCGACACGGCTCTTCCCCCACAGGCGATCCAAGCTCCCCAATTTCCCCATCATGTGCATAGTACGCACTTGGCTCGTGATGAGCTTGAAGGTCTGGGCAAGTCCTCCACGAGCCAATTAAGGACACTCTCGCGTCTTGTGTCGTCTGATTCACCAGATGACTTTACCATCACCTCACCAGCGCAAGAAGTTGTTGGCCTGCGCGGTCGACGCAGGTTACAAAGAGCCGACAGGAGCAACAGTGGCCGAGACCAAAAGGCCACTGGCTACAGCTGGGAAGGTCGCAATTGGATGGACAAGCAGCGTCAGTTCCTCCAGGCCTACGAATACCTTTGTCATATTGGTGAAGCCAAAGAATGGATTGAAGATGTCATCCACAAATCTATCCCCCCCATTGTCGAGCTGGAGGAAGCACTCCGCGATGGTGTTACTCTCGCAGAAGTGGTCGAAGCTCTCAACCCCGATAGGCGCTACCGAATCTTTCAGCATCCCAGGTTACAGTACAGACACTCAGACAATATTGCTATTTTCTTTCGATACCTCGACGAAGTAGAGCTTCCTGACTTGTTCCGCTTCGAATTAATCGATCTATACGAGAAAAAGAACATTCCCAAGGTTATTTACTGTATCCATGCCCTGAGTTGGCTTCTGTTCCGGAAGGGAATAGTCGATTTCCGCATAGGCAACCTCGTTGGCCAGCTCGAGTTCGAGCATCATGAGCTGGAGGCTATGCAGAAGGGTCTCGATAAGCTTGGAGTGACCATGCCTAGTTTCGGAAATATGAGCGCTGACTTTGGTGTTCCTGAACCCGAGCCTGAACCCGAGGAAACCGAGGAGGAAAGGATCGAGAGAGAGCTCAAAGAAAATCAAGATTCCATCGTGGACATGCAGGCACAAGTTCGAGGTGCCCTGCTTCGTGTCAAACTGGGCGATATAATGCAGCAGCTTTGGGATGAGGAGGAGTGGCTCATCGACTTGCAATCTCGGATTCGTGGTGATTTTACTCGACAAATCATGAACTATCGACTAGACATGAAGCGCTTTGCTATTCGCTTGCAGAGTTCAGCACGCGGGTTCTTGGTTCGAAGGAGAGTAGATCGACGTGACCAGATCTTGGAAGCCCTTGAGCCTGATATTTTGGAGTTGCAAACCATGATTAGGGCCAACAAGGCCCGGAACCAGGTACGAGATGTGACTGCTCAGCTTGCAAAATGTGGAGCGCCTATCCGGAAGATTCAGGCATTTTCTAGGGGACTTTTGGCCCGTAAACGTCATGTTGCACAGTATAAAGAGACGAAGGAGTCATCTGGCATTGTCGAGAGGTTACAGGCAGCAGCTCGTGGAGCAATGGTTCGAGGCAAAGTCGGACAGGATCTTGAAGAGTTGGAAGAGCAAACCCCTGCTATTGTTGACCTACAGGCGGCAGCGAGGGCATTGCTGACTAGAGATCAGGTCAACCGCCAGCAAGAGCACTTGCGATCCTTTGGACCTCAATGGACATCACTCCAGGCTTTTGTGCGTGGGTTCCGCGCTCGTCAGGACGACCAGGCGCTGCGATCTGAGCTTAGCAAGCACACTGCTGGCGTTGAACAACTCCAGGCTTTTGCCCGCGGACTTCGCGCTCGCCAAGCCGACAGAGCGCTGAGGGCAGAACTTGACCAGCATATTCCCGAGGTAGAGCAACTCCAGGCCTTGGCTCGTGGACTTCGTGCTCGCCAAGCCGATAAGGCATTGAGGGCTGAGATTGACAAGCATACCACCGACATTGAACAACTCCAATCCTTTGTCCGCGCGGCAGCTGTGAGGAGAGATGTAGTCAACACTCTTGATGCCCTCAAGAAGAACGAGCCTGAAATCATTGAATTCCAAGCCTTGATTAGAGCCGCGATTGAACGACAGAGAGTTGCAGCCGATCTACAGCAACTTGATGAACAAGAACCTGAAATCGTTGCCCTTCAAGGAAACATTCGAGGATTCTTGTATCGCCAACAGCATCAAGCATTCCTTGAGGAACTGGATTCTCATACCCCCCAGATTATTGAGCTCCAAAGTATTCTCCGAGCCATGATGGAACGTGCTAGAGTCGAGGACATCATGGCCGAACTGGAGCAAGAAGAAGAGTCTATCGTCGCTTTCCAAGCTGCAGCAATGGGCTTCATTGTTCGTGCTCGGTTCGAGGAGAAGAAGCGCTACTTCAATGAGAACATGCAAAAGGTCATCAAGATCCAGAGCTTCGTCCGCGCCAAGGTGCAGGGAGAGGCTTACAAGAGCTTGACCACCGGCAAGAACCCTCCTGTCAACGCTGTCAAGAACTTTGTCCATCTTCTCAACGACAGCGATTTTGACTTCAATGAGGAGATCGAGTTTGAACGTATCCGCAAGACTGTGGTCCAGCAGGTTCGACAAAATGAAATGCTGGAGAACTATATTGACCAGCTCGACATCAAGATCGCCCTCCTGGTCAAGAACAAGATCACACTCGACGAAGTCGTGAGGCATCAACACAACTATGGAGGCAACTCGATGGGCTTCCTCGCCAATAGCTCCATGTCTTCTGCCAACCAGTTTGATCTCAAAGCTCTCAACAAGAGCTCAAGAAAGAAGCTCGAATCTTACCAGCAACTCTTCTTCAATCTGCAAACCCAACCTCAGTATCTTGCCCGACTCTTCAAGCGCATTCGTGAGCAGGGAACATCTGAGAAGGAGTGCAAGCGCATTGAGCTCCTGATGATGAGCCTCTTCGGATATGCTCAAAAGCGACGAGAGGAGTACTATCTGCTTAAGCTCATTGCCCGCTCAGTCCGCGAGGAGATTGCTGGTGCGCGAGATGTCCAGGACTTTATCCGCGGCAACTACTTCTGGTCTAAGCTCCTCAACAATTATACTCGGTCGCCTCGTGATCGCAAGTACCTCCGAGATCTTCTCGGCCCTCTCATCCGAGACAATATCGTCGAGGATCCCGCTCTTGATCTCGAGAGTGACCCTATGCAAATCTATCGATCAGCCATCAACAACACCGAGTTGGCTACAGGTCGACCTGATCAAAGGCCACTGGACGTTCCTCGCGAAGTTGCTATCCGTGATCCTGAAACCCGAAGACTATTCATCGACCACTTGCGTGATCTTCGAGAGATTTGTGACCAGTTCTTCCTGGCTCTAGAAGATTTCTTGCACAAGATGCCCTATGGTCTTCGATATGTATGCAAGGTCATCTTTGAAAACCTACGACAACACTTCAAGCGAGAACCACCAGAGAACCTGCTGCAAGTAGTCTCCAACTGGCTTTGGCGATTTTACTTGCAGCCCGCAGTGGTAGCTCCCGAGAATGTTGGTGTCATCGAGAAGACCCTGAGCCCTCTGCAAAAGCGAAACCTCACCGAAGTCGCCAAGGTCATCAGCCAGATTGCCTCCGGTCGACCATTTGGTGGAGAGAACGTGTACTTGCAGCCCTTGAATGCCTTTGTGGCCGAGTCTATTGAGCGTCTCAACCAAATCACTAGCGATCTTATTGCTGTACCGGACGCCGAGAGGACGTTTGATATCGACGAGTTCAACGACCTTTACGCCAAGAACAAGCCGACCCTGTACATCAAGATGACAGATGTCTTCTCCATCCACAACCTTGTGGCTGCCGAGCTTCAGACAATGTGTCCAAGCCGCGAAGACATCCTGCGGGAAATCATGCACGACCTCGGCAGCGCTAAGCACAACGAGAGCGAGATGAACGCCGCAGGCTCATCAGATATTCATATGTTCTTGACACCAAAGCTACACGATGTTGACGACCCTGAAGCTGAGGTCAAGGCATTGTTCATGGAGACCAAGCGATGCGTGCTGTACATTATTCGTGTGCAGACCGGCGCTAATCTTCTGGAGATCCTGGTCAAGCCCATCTCCCCAGAGGACGACCACAAATGGCGAATGCTTCTTCGCGATGAGTTTTCTGTGGGAAGCAACACTCGCGGTGCTTATTCTGATTCCAACATGATCGATGTGACACGGATGTCGTATCAAGAACTCAAGCGGACAGCTCTGGAGAACATCATGCGACTAGAACAGCTAGGCCGTATCACCAAGCACAACCACTACCAGGATGTGCTCAATGCCATTGCGTCTGACATTCGTACCAAGAGCCGCAGAAGGGTTCAGCGTCAGCGAGAATTGGAGGGTGTCCGTATGACATTGAGCAACTTGCACGAGAAGGCCAAGTATCTCGAGCAGCAGCGCAAGAGCTACGACGACTACATCGAGTCGGCCATGGCAACTCTGCAGAACAAGAAGGGGTAAGTGACTTTTTGGACAACTGCAGTGATACAACGACTAACAGATTTAAACAGACGCAAGCGCTTTTTGCTCCCTTTCACCAAGCAGTACAACCACCAACGCGAACTGGAGCGCAGTGGCCGTGTCCCCAAGTTCGGCAGCTACAAGTACAGCGCGCGCGCACTCTCGGAGAAGGGTGTGCTGGTATCGTGGGCTGGCATCAATGACTTTGAAAAGATCAACCTGACCATCTCGTGTGATGAGGTGGGCGTCTTCAGCCTCGAAGGCTCGCGGGGACACATCCAGATCCCTGGAGCCAGTGCTCTGGTGCCTATCGAGGACCTCCTACAAGCCCAGTTCGAGGCGCACCAGTTCATGACTCTGTTCGAAGGCAACCTCAAGCTCAACGTAAACTTGCTGCTGCATCTTCTCTACAAGAAGTTCTACCGAACGCAGTAAAAAGAGAGCAGAGGCTGCCACAATCTACTACACACTTTTCTTTTATCCCCGGCTAGGCCCCCTGGAGGGGTGGCCGGAATAACGATTATAGTTGGGGAGATATATTGTCAGACGATACACACGTTCCAAAGAAGAAGACTGGATGAGCATTGCAAACCGGCGCAATGGGAAAGGGGTGTTTGTGTAACAGACAACAGGTGTTTTTCAGGCTGCTTTGTGTGTGAGGAAGCGTTATTGCAACGCACAGGGCGCATCACTACGACGACGGCAAAATATGGTAACTCATGACGGTAATAAGGACATTGGGAGTGAAAGTAGGAAAGGGGGGACTGCGCTTTTTTGTATTTGCTGTTTTATTGCGGCTTCATGATTCTTAAGTGAACGAGCTCACGAGCTTGGTGATGGATTGAATTATTAGGATATCAGTTTGCTTTGGCATAATGTACGAAATGTCATTACAGTTTCATGTTTTACATCCTCCAAGTCTTGTTCCAAATGTAGTCGCCAGATCAAGACTCCGAATCAAATATCTTGGTGATGGCTTCATGTCCTCGTGATCCTAGAGTTGCCAACGTAGAACAAGGGAGTTGTGCTTTTCGAGGGGAATGGCAAACACCTGTTCTCAAAGGTTGTCGGCGACCGGCTATCGGGATAGCTAAGCCACGATTGGCCAGCTAACATTAGTTCCACGGTTAGTTGCAAAGAGAGATAGCCAGAACTAGACAAGCTAGAGTGGAGAAAAGAAAAAGAGCACGGCCTACCAAGGTTCTTCAGAGTCGAGGCCGAGCCTAAACAGGAGCATCCTGATAGGCAACTTACTAGGGCTCCGACTGGACAGAGTTACGCAACAGATAACCCTACCTGCTAGGGGATAGATGAATGAGGCGGAGACAAGAAGGGAAAGGAAGGTGCAAAGCGATAGGAACGTGAAATTGGCTTGTAAGCGGCATACGAGTCGTGCTTGGAGTGTCGCGTGAGGTCGAATAATTTGCTAGAGAATGACCCTCGCGCCAGGGGTGGTCATGAGTGGTAAAGAGCCCGAGACGGTTGGTAGCTTGTTAGTCGAAAAAGAAGAAAGATAAGACGGTATCTGGCCAACGTCAACTCTTGGCAAGCTGCGGGTAGAGCAGGAAGAGGAATCAAATAAAGCAGTGAGCTGAGTGCAATACTCTTGGTTGACCCAGTAATTCGTACGCCGTGCGACGTAGCATGTCCCGTCTACGGAGTGGTTGAGAGGCCGTATCAAGGCGGAAGGGAAGTTGGTACGCAAGCTGATGATCAGCAAAGCTCTAATCAGTGGCTCACCCAAATTGAGCAAAACAAATTGCTGCAAGTAATGTCGAATCTTGAGAAGGAGTAAGAGCAAAAAAGTCCGAGAAACCCGGGGTGACTGAACGGGGATATTATGAGGCAGGAAATGGTCCGATATTTCAATGTCGACATCGATAGTTGAGAAGAGGTGATTGAGTCGGTACTCGGCCATTTCAAAGGTCAGTTTGGGTCAATTGGCTGCGAGTACTCAATAAGTCATCGGATTGTCGGGAAAAGGGTTTGACGACCCCAGATTGCACCATTGCAAGCTGACAAGGCGTTATGAGACTAGGGCGAAGGCGCTTGGTGTGCACCAAGTAAAATCCGGACGCTAGGGCGGGCGCATCATAGGCATCTTCAAAGCCTCACAAAAACAACGACCAGCTTGTGCAGTACTGCAAGGTTGGCAAAAGATGGCGCTGTGAGGTTCAACTTCGTCCTTGTGGCCTTTGTTGTTTTCTTTGCCCGGGTTTCCACCTGTCTGACGAGATGTCTGTGGTCAGACGGACACTGGGTCGTCGAGTGTCCAAGGGAGAAGAGAATACGAAGTGCATGTCAGAAAAATGAGGGTGGGCTTTGCAGATGCGTACAGTAAAGTAGCAAGACGTGGCGGGTGGGCGGCGGAATGGCGACCTGGTGAATGCAACGGGAGGGGATTGTCGTCTTGTGGATCGCGTGAGGATTGTGAAATTTGCCTATACAGTAATTTCACACGGTATATCAAGCAGGGTTGTGCATGGGAAGTACAGTGTCGTGTAGGATACCCATGCACCGTATAGGCGATTTTTGGAGGTTGAGTGTTTTGCAGGCCTGGGAGGTCGAGAGAAGTGCAGATAAAGGATGCAGGGGCTGGCTAATAGCGCAGAATGGCCAGTGCGTCGCCAATACCTGCCCAGACCTCCGCTCCGTGCATCCGTGGACCACCTTTGACATTGTTGTCTGTTGTCTTGCTCAAAGATGGTGTGACGAGTTTGCATGAAACGAAGGACGGCAACAGAAAAGCTTCGACAGACGCATGTGGGGAAGCAAGGTTGAGGCGAGCCTTGAGCATCTGTTCCGGTATTGTCTTGGGTATGCGCGTTGAAGCCGATGCATCACGACAAGGTTGATAGATAAATCGAAACGCCAAGGCGTGGTTAATGGAGATCGTGGTCCATGTGATATGTTGAGTGCGTGGCCATGTAAGTTCTGCCTCTATCTGCATCTACGTCTACATCTGCGTCTGCGTCTGCGTCTGCGTCTGCGTCTGCTTTCTTGGATCAAGGTAGCATGTGCTAAAGTTGATGCGTCACACGAATCGCATCGCATGCTGTTGTTAAGCATTATTTGTTGGAACTGAGTCGAGCGAAGATGAATGGGTTGGTGATAAAGTAGGTAAAGTATTGTTGATATTGGCAGTATCGATGGCTGTTTCTGGGAACATAGTATGGTTACAGCCTTATCAAATTGAAGCTACTTATCAAGCAATGTTGATGATGTATGGTGTGAGGCACTTATGATGCGGTTGTTGATGATATTGATGATGATGAGCCTTGTTCATGATGGTTGCTTGCTTGGTAAGGTAAATGAACAGAGCAAAGAAATTTAATGGAGGGGTAAATCTAAGGCAGCTCCAACTGTCAATCTTTGTGGGCTTGGTTACTTGGCCAGGGATGGATTGGGCAGGAAGTCATGAACCAATGGTGGTTGGCTCCTGACCGAATCGAGTAGTCGCTTGGAAGCCCTTGCACAGACATTGATTCCATATTACAGCCAATAAAGTACCTATGTGCTTGGATATATGCATAAACCAAGGCGCGACACGATTACGGTTATAAGCCAGTTTAATGTCCGTTGGTCAATTGGGAAACCGGGTAAAACCATGTAAACTTGCCAGGATCCTATTGTATAACACGGCAGTTAATTTTGTCATTACTGGAAACATATCAAGGTTCTCGGTTGCTCAGGTTGGCTGATAGTCAAGCATTTATGTGGCTGCATGACTCTTTCTCAGACGCGGGCTATGAACTACGCGAGTGGTGGTAGACGGTTATCTACATACCGCCGCAATTGAGAGGCATATCAATACATGGATGATTAAACTATTAGGTAGGAAGAACGGGCATGTGATGTGATTGTCATTTCGCATAGCTACGGTATGCTTGATCTACCTAAACACCATCAAGGAAGAAACAAAATGGTGGTGTGTTGACCAGACATGCTCTGTTCTTATGTACGGAGAAACACACAGAGCAACTAGACGATAACCCAGAAATAATCAAAACGCTTATCTAACTGCAATACATGTGCGTTGATCATCTTGTGACTCATTTTGTGTCCGTGAGAGAGTTTATCAGAGGTTCAAGGTTGGCCTCAAGATTGAGGTATGCACCGTCGCCATCAATCGACTTATTGCATCTAGGGGCTCTCTTCCCCAGTTTTTACAGTCGTCTCCATCTCCATCTCCGGTCCGACGCCGCCATGTTCTCGAACAAGACTAAGACTGCATACACGCCCCCTAAAAGATCACCGGCCTCTAGCGCGCTCGTCTTGATCCGTGATGGCATTTCTGACATGGTTTATTGGAATAACCCCTGGTTATGCACCCCTAGCCCTGCCATGCGGCCAAGCCCACCGCTGTCGTGAGCCGCGTCCACAAAACCAACTTAGACACACCCCGGTTATTTGGTCTTTAATCGTTTGCAACGACTGCAGATAAGCTTGACTAACAAGACCAGAAAAGACAAACATGGACATCCATGGTAGTCAGAAACCCTCCAACTCAGAGTTTCCACTCCCGCCGATTGCAAAACTTGTGGCGTCAATCACATCATCACCGTTTCTCTTCCCTCTTTGGCTGATCTAATCGATCATTTTACTCAGATGCAGGTATTTCTTACCGACTCACCCACAACACTCCCTTGCAGATCACTTCTTTACCCCATCTTCTTACACCTAGCCCTTGTTCCGTGCGTTCTGTTCTACGGAGAGCCCCTGTTTGAATCTGTTTTGTTCCTGTGTTGCCGCCTGTGCCGTACACTTCAACTCGTATCCCCGGTCTAGTCCTCTGCATCATCAATCCGAACCATTTGTCTGAGCGTCAGCTATCTAGTCTAACAGGGGTTCATGCTACGAGACGGCTCCGCTAGTACCTCTCCGCGTTGGTCTCACGAGACGTTTGCCTCAACTTCGGTATTTGAATCATACTCCACCTACCTATCTTGCTATAGGTATATTAAGCAAGCTTTCCACCTCCATTCACCTGCCTGGTGAAGCTTCGTTCCAGCGAACTCTCCTCTCCTATCGAACATATTCTTAGATACCCCATCACCCTGAAAGCATCAAGGTCGCCCTCTACTCATCCTTTCACATTGCACATCCTCCAACCAAGTCCTGAGCACAATGGCGCCTGACCTCAACTCTCTTCCTCCCTCTCAAGGAGAGAGCTTTGCCGCTCCTCAGCTCTCCGATGCTGAGAAGCCCAATATCCTCTTCATCATGGCCGATCAGTTGGCTGCTCCTCAACTCAAAATGTACAACCCTAAGTCACAAATCAAGACGCCTAACCTTGACCGTCTTGCTTCTACTGCAGTTCAGTTTGACTCTGCCTACTGCCCTTCGCCACTCTGCGCTCCCTCCCGCATGAGCTTGATCAGTGGCCAACTACCCATGAAGATTGGTGCTTATGACAATGCCGCTCAGATTGGCTCCGATGTGCCCACCTATGCTCACTATCTGCGTTCGAAGGGCTATCACACTGCTCTTGCTGGCAAGATGCACTTCATCGGTGACCAGCTTCACGGTTACGAGAAGCGTCTGACCAGCGATATCTACCCTGGTGACTTTGGCTGGGCTGTAAACTGGGACGAGCCTGACACCCGCCTTGAGTGGTACCACAATGCTAGCTCTATTCTCCAGGCCGGCCCTTGTGGCCGAAGCAACCAGCTTGACTACGACGAGGAGGTTATGTTCAGGAGTACTCAGTACCTTTGGGACCACGTCCGAGAGGGTCCCGAGAAACGACCTTTCGCCTTGACGGTATCCCTCACTCACCCCCATGACCCCTACACCATCAGCGAAGAGTACTGGGACCGGTACGAGGGTGTTGACATCGATCTGCCTGAGGTTAGGATGAACAAGGAAGACCTCGACACCCACAGCCAACGCTTGCTCAAGGTCTGTGATCTTTGGGACCAGAACCTTTCTGATGACCAGATCAAGCGAGCGAAGCGAGCCTACTATGGCTCTGTGAGCTATGTCGATGACTGCATTGGCAAGCTTCTCAAGACCCTTGAAACAGCTGGCCTAGCCGATAACACCATTGTCATCTTTAGCGGCGATCATGGTGATATGCTGGGCGAGCGTGGTCTTTGGTACAAGATGAGCTACTTTGAGTCATCTGTCCGCGTCCCTATGTTGATTAATTACCCCAAGCGATTCGCCCATCGCCGCGTAAAGCAGAATGTGTCGACCCTTGACCTTCTGCCTACCATCTGCGACTTGGTTGGCACCAAACCACATCCCCAGCTTCCTATGGATGGAATCAGCATGCTTCCTCATCTTGAAGGTCGCGAGGGCCACGACACTGTTTTCGCCGAGTACACCGGTGAGGGCACCGTTCGCCCCATGATGATGATCCGACGAGGCGACTGGAAGTACATCACCTGCCCGGCGGATGAGCCTCAACTTTACAACCTCACTCGCGACCCCAAGGAGTTGGACAATCTTGCTCGCTTCAGAAAGATCGCGCCGCAGACGCCTGAGGAAGAAGAGGCCAGGGACTTCTTTTTCAAGTTTGAAGCTGAGGCAAACGCTCGATGGGACTTTGATGATATTACTGAGAAGGTTTTCACTTCGCAGCGCACGCGTCGAGTGGTGTGGGACGCTCTGAAGCTGGGCGAATTCACTAGCTGGGACTTCAACCCCGATGACGATGGCAGGAAGAAGTAAGTAGACACGACCCCATCATAATATCGGATGGGAAACTAACGCCGTTACCACAGGTATATCCGCTCCACCATCCCTCTTGACGATCTGGAGCGCCGAGCTCGCTTCCCCTTTGTTGATGCTCACGGATACGTGAGCAAGGCTGTATCCCACGTACGCAACAACTGAACCTTGATGCAAAAATATTTATGAGATATGACTGAGGGGACTTTTTCACATTGGGTGTTTCTACTAGCGGTTGTGCTCGATGTTACCATGCACAGCGTCTGATGTTTTCACATTTACATGCATATTGCTTGAGCATAGCCAGCAGGTTGTTGTTTTCTTCTGTTGGAATCAACTTAAAAGCATTTAGTATATTTATTTGAATGTTACAATCAAAATGATCTAGAAATTTGTTTCGCAACCTTTCATGCCATGCCTAGAGAGGCATCCTTGCTCTGTAGGTATAGTAGGCACTAGTTTATGACATTGAGTTTGTCCAGTAGATGCATGTATGATAAACATTCTTTCAGAATAAGAGGTTCGCATCAAACCCGGAACTGAACATCGAGATTATCAATCGCATCATTCTTTTCAAGTTTCCCCAGATCACGATGAGCGGTGAAAAAGGTCCGTCCCCTTAACTTCTAACGACCAACATACCACTACCTAGGTAAGCTAATATGGCTAAAATAGAAGGCACTTTGGAATATCGGATAGTCGGCCTCCGGGCCCGATACGGTCGATCGCCCTGACAAAGACATGGACTTTGGTGCCGAAAATGCATGTAAGAGGCTCAAGCGCATGAGCAGATTGATTGTGTGATATTGGCGTTGATGTCGTGAGCGGGCTATGACGTTGTTAGAGTCAAATCTGGGGTGAGTGGAGATGTACCGTAGGAGAGTTCCGCTCTTCAGGGTCTTGGGTGTTGTTTTAGAAGCTTTTGGGCGTTGGTGTAGAGTTCACTTACATGGACGTTTCATGCCTGAGGTGCCAGGCGTTGAGGGTACACCGAGCTCGGTGTGTGTGAGGTGGCTCGGTGTGTGCGAGGTGACGCGCTGGGTTGGGCGCTCCAATTGAGGAACTGCCCTCTAAGGTGCCCCCCGCCAACCAATTCACTCCAGCCAACTACTTTTGGCAGTTTGTTTTCTTTGCTAGCATACGCGACATACCATTGTAGATCATCTCAGAATTACTCCCAAGTTGTAACATTGCAATCATCAGCAATCCGAACGCGTCCCTTGCCTCGAAGCCATCATCATGGCTACTCTCAACCTGGAGGATGACGAGCTCAAGGCACTTGAACAGACGTTGAGCAAGGTAGCGCAGCTATCGAGCAGCGTTCAGAGCTTCAGGCAGGATATCTTGAAGAGCAATCCTCTACCACCTCCGTACGCTGCCACCCCAGGAGGGACCACCCTCAAGTCGCAAAGCATCTAGCTAACATGATCTCGGTAGAAAATCAGTTCAAGCATCCGCCAAGATTCTCCAGAAGAACCTTAGTTCGCTTCTTGAGAGTATGAACGAAAACGCAGATCTTTTTAACCGCATGGCCATCCATCCCTCGACCAACTACCCCGGCCGCGTCCACGAGGGCGTCCTCACCCATCTCCTACGAAAGAAACTCGAGCCCGACGTTGAAGAGCTGGTCGGCCAAGGCCTCGAAGCCGCTCGACTCGCCACGCCAGAGGGACTCGACGCCCTAGATAGTATCTGGAAAGAGCTTCGAGCATGGCTCATAGATCGCGTGGGCTACTTTGCCGCGAACGAGAACAACGATCCATACACAGCAGAGGAGCGCGCGGGTGGCACAGAGAACGTGCGCACAGGCTTACGGAGGGATATCGAAGAGGGTGAGGATGAGGATGATGAAGAGGAAGACGAGGAGGAAGAGCCCGCGGAAGCTCCAATGCAAGTCAGAGGACCCGAGCCTGAGACGCTGCTCTGGTTCGCGGCAAGAGGCGACTTTGAAGTACCTCGCAATGTCGAGTATGAGCGCAAGGTGGATGTCTACAAGGGGCTTCAAGGCGTGAACATACCGCCTAGTGGGCAACAGCAGCAGCAGGAGGAGGGCTATGTTGTCTCATGATCATGAGGATGACCAAGATGGGTCAGATTGAAATCACATTGCGATTAATCAGTGCCGCATTGGCGGATTATTTTGAGTCGAGGCGTTTATGGAGTATTGGAGTGAGTAGCTTGATACCGATATACCCAGTTAGTTGCGAGATAAGCTGACGGCTATTTAGGGTGTGATGTGTTGAGATAAGCAGTATTTTAGTCAATGCAGCTTGAATAGCAGCTTGATTCTGCACGGATGCATGATTTGAACTGAAGATAATAATTGTTCAATTTGGCTATATCATGATTCTGTTGTTGATATCACTTCTTGTCGGAGCGTACTCCGGACTATACAACCTCAGCCTCGCCATCATAACCAAGCTAGGTAACCACAGACATTGAAACCCAATCGGTATTCTAGGCTTACATCATTTGTTGTTCATTTCAAGGCGCATTCATTATTAGCTCCAAGCAAATAAAAGCTCCTCCCCGGCCCCAAGCTCCGTCCCCCGTAAGCTGACCACGGCCACTCATTCGTCGCCATACTCAGCCAGTGTCGTCACCCAAACGTCCATGGCGTCAGAAAGCTCCCCATTCCCCGCGGTTTTTTTTGACAGCGCATGGCTGAAGGTGACTGCTCACGAGATGCGGAGGCTACATAAATTATTTCTACAGCTCATAACTTTTACTGTGTGTCGGTTTTCTGGCTATCCCGAATCCCGAGAACCTCCTTGGCTCGTGGGTTAGGTTACTTATATACAGCTGTGGATGGTCTTGGATCTGGAGCTCTCCCTCCTTTGACATTTCTTTCTCTTAATTGCTGTCTTTTACGCAATTCTTGAGACACAATGATGTCCTCATATCAATTGTATTGCCACGGCGCTGGCATGCACCCAAGTTCGTACGATCATACATCTGAACCGTCAGATATGGATATCGTGGGTGATGATGATGCGACGCCACGTTCAATGCCAGACTTTACCATCGAAGAGACCGAAAAGAAACTCACCTTTCTCTCACTCCCGCTGGAGATTCGGCTTCAGATCTATCATTGGCTTCATCTCATGTGCCCCGTTCGCCATGCGCAGCTCGCCCCGTGGTATCCGACTCCAGTTCACTGCCAATACATCCTCCAACCAGTTGACCCAGACGCCGACTCCGAAGATACAACATCAAATCCAGAGACAGAATCACATCAGAAACTGCTCTCGCCATACCGTCCGCTATCGGGTCTTCCGACGAGCCTCCTCCGCACAAACCTACAGATCTACCGCGAAGCACGACTTATACCCTTTACAAACAACGAATTCGTCTTTGTCAATTGGTTCGCCTCAGGGCTCTGGGCCGCCCGTGCCTTCACACGCGCCCTCGCACCATGGCAACGCGCTGCTCTGCGCTACGTGCGATTAGAGGTTCTCGCGCGAGACGTGGTAGTCGGAGGCGCAGGTCGAGAAGAGTGGCGCGCGCTATGCAGCGAGTGGGCAGCTGGCGTGCGCGGTCTACGGATGAAGATGGTTCTCGGGGCGAGCACGTCTGTGGTGACGGGGCCAGCGTACGGGGGTGGCGTCGGACGAAGGGCTGAGGCGGCGCGGCAATGGGTCGGAGAGGGCCTGGGGCTGATGGTGCAGCTGGAGAGGATCGAGATGGAGGTTGTGGCGAAGGAGATGAGCGATGCGGCAAAAGTTGAGTGGTGCGAGGTGCTGCAGGGGGAGCTGAGGGCGGGAGGACTTGAGAGGGTGGTGGTTGTGTGTACGGAAAAGGTGCAGGAGAGGATGGAATGGATTAAGGGGGATGTTGGGTGGAGGAATCGAGAGAGGGAACTTATGAGTGATGGGTCTACAACGGACGGTGATATGACGGATGCTTCTACGTCGGACGCTTCAACTACAACGGCTGCTATAACGGAGGGCGCATTGTGATTGCTGGTATTATATTGGGCTTTGGAGTTAGGATTGGGTGGAGTTTGCGCTTTGGACTAAGGTTGGCTATCATGATGCTTTAGCCTGGCTTTGTGTATTCTGGGTAGGCTCTGTATAGAATGAACGCTCAGAGTGAGTCGTCAACACCTTTTGATGACATGAATCTGTTCACCGTCATTAACTCAACGTCGGGTCTGATATCGAATAACAAGCTCCGATGCTCGGCCTGCTGCTGCACACTGGAAATGTCAAGACGTCATGGGTTTGTCTGTTCAGGAGAGTCAACTCAACCGTCTTGAAGCGCAATACCGCTACTTGCCATTTTCCCAATGTAACATCCACGCAGCGAGTAAGACTCCATCACAGTTGGGATAATAAGACGCCATGTGACTTCGCGCGACTCTCGTCCAACTGTGCCGTATGAGTCACGTCACACCCCGGCTTTCTCCCTTTTCTGCGAGAGCGATAACGGGGAATTTTATTCTGCTGTGTTACTAATAATTGATGCTGCTGGCTGTATAAATGCGACTCTGATCCAGTGACTTTCTTTGATACTCCTCAGCCTTATCATATCGAAGGTGGTAGCTCCAATTGGTGATTGTTCAACCCCGCCTCCACACTACCTTACTGATAACTAACCTAGCTCTGACGACGTTGCTTACACGCCAACTATATCTACGACTTCACTCAGAATACCAAAGACAAGTCGTCTTTTACACTGAGGTCGTAATGGACGCCAGGTGTCAATGTGGTTCCGTCTCCTTCAGGACTCCTCTTCCTCAACCCCTTGCGCTCTACATCTGCCACTGCGATGCCTGTAGACGACAGACGGGCTCGGCTTTTGGCACTTCGGCTATTTTTCCACGATTCGATCTGCCCGATACGGATCTGCTGAGCTGTTACAGGTAGGAGATATGAACATGACTATATATCGCTGGACTAATTGGTTGGTTGGTGATAGTCGACCTACAGCGTCGGGACATCAACTTTACTGGTAAGTATCTATGATACTAGAATTATGATCAAGGATTAACTTTGAGATAGCTACTTTTGCCGAAAATGCGGAACTCGCCTCATTCACTCAACACCTGTATGCTACTCATCCCACTTTATCACCCTTCTCATACTCACCAAATCTAGTCTAAAAACGTCATCTCGGTCAAGGGAGGCTGCCTCGACGGTCTTGACTGGAAACGCGCCATTCACATCTGGACAAAGACAGCCATGGTTCCCATCCCTGAAGGCTCGGAAACTCACTCAGAGGAATCGGGGTATACGGACTATGGATCTACGCAGGAGGAGCTGGATCAGCCTGGAGATCTTGTGGGGAGCGCGGGATGCAATGTTCCTGTCAATAACAAGAGTCCTGTGACGGGCGCTTGTGAGTTGAGCGGGCGTGTGGATGTGACTGGATGATGGAGCTTGGATTGAGGATTGGCGTTGGGAGATGAGATTCAATAGGGTCAGATTGTGGGTTTTGGAGTTGAAGTGAAGGTAGTGAATGTGCTTGGATGTATTCGGATGAGTATGGAGTATAGGCAGCATAAACGAGTTTGATATGAGAACAATCAGATATATCTCAAAAAATCTATTTGCTTTTGATTGTGATCCAGGGACCAAGACCCCTCTGGGCAACATGTATCCCCTCGCACATTTTACACTACAAGGTACATAAAATCAGCTGCAAGTCATTATAAGGATGCACGCTAAAAGCAGATCAAGAGGTTACAGTGCAACCACAGATAAATATTTCAAGATGATCATCTCAGCCTTATTCTAATTTCGTATAATTATCAACTCTACTTTTTTCTTTTACGCCTGGCTTACCGCATAATTATCAAGCAGCCTCGCCTTTCGCTTGTTCGTCCCTCGGCCGATGCACCTCAAAGGGGTTCGAGTCGGCCCATACCGAAACCTGGGATGAACAAGGGGTGCTTCACCTGCGTCTCGTTATTGATGGAGAATTTCAAGGCAGACGTTCTTGGCTGTCAATAATGGTCTCTTGAGCGGCTAGCCCAAGAGACTAATTAGTTTCTGTATATCCGTAGTCCGTACCTGCGTCTGTCTGGCCGCCAAGATGGCCGATGGATGGCCTTGCAATCTCGCCATGTGTTCCTCATGCCGCAGAAGCGCATGTGAAAAAAAAAGCAAGTCAGCGCTTAAACGATCATGGGAATTGTGCCGAGTCTCGTCTTGTTTTGAATGTTGCTGCCAAGTCCTGTCAAAGGAAGTGGTACCGTTGTTAGCCCCCTTTTAGTGCCATCTTGACAGTTGGCTTGAGCTCTTATAATAAAGAGAATATTCATGCAAGACGGTACGGTATATACCAAACGGTGCCTCATCAAAATCTCGATGCTTTATATCCGTCAGATAAACATATTAACCAACCGAGTTGTCGATCAATAAAACTCAATCGTCTTCTGCAAGTAAACGAAAGTCACGTCCATCCTCCCACTGTCGTATCGTTATCCCACTCTCCACTTGGTCACGATAGCGTCTCAGGGAACCACCTCATACCCCTGAACCCTACCATCCTAACCTCAACCGTCACACTCTCCGTTTGAGCCTCAGATTCCAGAATCGCCAAATGTGCCAGATCCAGAACCAAGACCAAACCCCTGCGTCCTGCGCCGGTGGCCGCGGTAAGTCTAAACTATGGGCTACGGGCTACGGGGGTGGTTCAACGGCCATCATCCCATTTTCTTCCCTCTCCCCCTCTGATTACGATGTGTTTGTTCTGCTTTGCGCGTGACTGCTTTCTACTTCATCGTGACATCAGTTAGTCTGTTCAATCGCCTCCCTCTTTTATCGATTGACTATTGCTGTACTGTCGGGCTTGGACTCGGCGTACTGCCTCACTGCATCACTTCTCTTCTCGCCTGCCTCGGGCAACCGTTCTTGGTCTCATCTTCGCTTGATTGTCGCCTCTTGATACCATATCGGCATAGTGTCTATAATCTCGCCGTCGAAAACTCACGTATCTGTCGCTCGTTCATTGCATCCCGATCAAAGCATCTTTTACAAAATACCAACGGCTGGACTGTTGAGTCATTCATTACGCGAATCAGAATCAACGATATCTGACTGAAGACCCGAATCATCATGAAATTGCTGGTGTGGCTTACCGCTGCCCATGTTGCGCAGGCGAGTGTTTTGGACTATACAGACCAGAACTCTATACTAATGACATGTAGGCCGCGAGCAGACATGGACAGCGGGGAATGAAGAAAAGACAGGCGGTTGAGGAGCCTCCAGCACCCAAGTTCGAAGGGTGAGTTCAACAAGGTTCGAGTAACAGTGCCTGTACTTACTAACACCATCGCCAGCCTGAGGCTGTCGTACATCACCGAAACTACAACTCAAAAAGTTACCGAGACACAGACTATTGTGCAGACTGTCACGAACAATGTTCCAGTCGCTGCTGAGACTGTGACTGTTACGATCAACGCGGCCCCCGTAACTGTTACTGAGGTCGTCAACCAAGTTGTTACTCAAGTCGTCGATAAGGTTGTCACTCAAATCGATACTCAATACATTACCCAAGTCAATGTCCAGACCGTTACTGAGATGGCGCCAGCACCTGTGAGTTCCTCGGGAATGCGCCTACATGATTTTATACTGACTAGGTTATAGCCTCCTTTGACAGTAACAGAAACTATCACTCAAGCTGTAAGTTTACTATCAGTAACCTTCCATTGTCTTGACTAATATCTTGATAGATCCCTCAACCCATCACCATCGTTGACGTTTCTCCCATTACGATTATGAATGCTGTTACCGAGAAAGTAACCGTTACCAGACCAGCACCTGTAGGTTCTCCTAGTTCATGTTATGATAGTAAATATTGACTTTGTAAAGCCGGCTATTACCTTTACCCATACTGTCAAGGCACCTGGCGGCGACAAGCCCCTCGCACAAAAGATGCACCAAGGTGTCGTCACAGTTCCCATCGACGAAAGCGCTCTACCCACAACAACATTCGGAGCAGAGCCTCTATTTCAGTCTCTTGTGGAGGTGGGGGAATCACCCACGACAAAGACGGATACCCCCAAGCCTTCCGTCGAAGCTGCGCCCAGCGAGGATAAACCCGTCAACTATGCCCCTTCGATGGAGCTCGGCAACATGGCGCCCGATTCCTCGGCAGAGCTCGACTCGCCCGCTTTGGATGCACCTCAAGAAACGGCTGCGCCAAAGCCATCTCCAAACTTTGGAGCTCCGATTGATCTTTCGGATATGAAACTTAGCAGTGTACTCGACTTGGGTAATTTGGCTGGAGGGCCGGGGCCACTCAAGGCTCGCGCGACGGATATTGCATGATGATGCGGATCATGTTGAGGACGATGAGAGGAATCATTAATTGTCGATATGGATTCAGGGGTCGTTTCCAAAAAGCCTAGTGCTTGTAATTTTGTAGCATTTTAATCATATGAGCGAGTCTCTAGAGCCTGTCAATTGCGGATCTGTCTATGGGTATCATCATGCCATGCTTTGTGCCTATTCCGCGTTCCAAACGCCAACCTCAAATTTATGTTTTACTTCTTTTCAGTTCCTGCGTTCCTCGAAGCCAGTTTCATCTTTTTAGCCTGCCGCTTGCTCATCTGCTGTGAATCCTCTTCGCCATTCTTGCGCTTTTGATTCTCATTCTGCCCCTTGTTTTTGTTCTTCTTTCCCGACTCGTTTGTAGTTTTCTTGGTGTCCTCTTCACTGTCCGCTTTCCCATCTCTTTTGGCGGTTTCGACTATGTTGATGACCCCTCTGAAGCCGTTCCTCTTGATGCCCTCATTCACAACAACGGAGCGCGGTATCTCGCCAAGGCCCTGCATGCCCTTCTCATTGCCCAGTCCCCATACGCTGAGTAAGTTGACGACATCTGCAGGCGCGCGCAGTGACAGCACATCCTTGGCTTCGCTGCTGATCATGATGCCTCTGCCGCGCGTGGCTCGGATGAGACTGGTAACGTTTGAGATGAAGTTTGCACGTCCTCGGGTATCAGCAGCCAGGGCTTGGCTGTAACAAATCTCAAATCGGATGCCGCGCGACACAGCAGCCATGCAGGGTTTCGGCCTGAAGTGGAATGGCAGGTGCTGCGTAAAGTCCATGGATATTATGGGGACGTCGAGCGCGAGACAGGCATTCTGGAAGGCTTTGTCGGTCAGGGGGCGGGCGGCGATGATGTCGTATGTTGAAGTGAGGAAGGGGATGCGGTAGTTTGAGGCCGAAGGATCCGAGAGCGGGAGTGTCGCGCGGTGGAGGACGTTGGGGAGCTTGGATGAGGTTGGCGAGGATGGTATAGGCGGAAATGGCGCGGTGATGTTGGCGGGGAGAGGGAGGGTGAGGGTGTGGTTGAGGGCGACGGTAGAGTATCCAAAGGAGAATGAGAGGGTGAGAGTCTGAAGAAGCTGATCTGGGGTCGTAGAGGGCGACCAGGCTATGTTGAGGTCGTAGAGCATGGTAGCTAGTTGGATGATTGAAGGTTGGCTGGAGGGTTTGCGCTGTAAGCTAGCAGGGCATTGTACGCCCTACAATCAAGATATTAAAGGTTTAGAGGTGTTTTCTGGAGATTGATTCTTAGTAACAGACTAAGAGTGCTTTGCACGAGGTTAATGGTGGTGATTATGGTTGTTGCAAATAAAGATAGTGAATCTCACTATGCGATGGTTTAGCTTTTTTTTCTCCTCTCCAAATTTCCCCACGAACCCCCATGACGTGAATTGAGCGCGTCCAGTGCCTATTTGGTCCATCGTAAAAAGCTGTGGTCCGTGCGCTGTTGTACCTTCGCACTAACTGCCGTTCGTCATCATCTTGTTTTGTTCATCTCTTGTGCCTGATTCAATTATCAGCACTATGATAGTAATATCATGATGACCTCTTTTATTCTTTTAAATTGACACGTTTATTAATTGTGTGGACTCTTGACAAAAAGCGATAAGGAACCAATACGATACCTTCAGCACTTACCTACAGCTACGGCACTGACATCTGATCATCCTTGACAAAGCTTGCCAAGAGCTGCGCCGCCCCAAACGACGACGACGCGCCACTCGCCCTCGCAGTCTCGCAGTCATCTCAACTCCGGCTCCCGGACCAGCAATTTCAACCCAACACATCACACTACACTACACGACACTACAATACTCACGAACAAACTCGCATCGCCAAATACATCTCTCCTACAGCTTCCTCTCCGCAAATCTTCCTATACAACAATCATGTTCTTCTTCTTCGTGTGCGGCGAGCACACCTTTCGCAAAGAAGTCCACGGCTACGAAGGGGCCGTATTCCAATGTCACCACTGCGGTAACTTGGCGGCCCATGTCATCAAGAGCAATCCCTGGTTCACATTCTGCTGGATTGTAAGTTTTCTCTCCTAAATCTTCTTTTCGCAAGCGGCTAACCCTTGGCATCTTACAGCCCATCATTCCCTTGTCCATCTCTGGCTATACCGATGTCGCATGCCGCATCTGCAACTTTCACCAACCACTGGAGAACCGTCCCGATGTCAAGGGCATGGTTGGCGGCGGAGGACCTCCCCCAGGTCAACATTACGGACCTCCCCATGGGCCACCTCAAGGACAACAACCTATGCGATACGGTTAAGACGGAAATGTTCCTTGTGCGAAGTCCCCAATCGAGCCGCTGTACACGTTTGAGTGGCGAATTTGCACCCTGTTGATATAATTAATGCGGTTTTTGTTTTTGTTGGTATTCCAAGAGGCAACACAGCCTGGTGTTAGGGCGAAATGGTATACCCCAAGTCTGGGTTATCGCTAGGACTATTATGAATGCGACAGTCATTTCGATCTCATGACATCTATTAAAGTCCGAAGATAAGCTCTTTTATTTTAATACCTTTTTTAAACGTGAATACGAGCCAAAAGGAGACACTTGTCGGTCATGCATTCTAACCTTCGACACTGGTTTCCACGACAAGATCGAGCTACCATTTCTGAGGGACTTCAAGCAACTCTTACTATTGAGTCAACTAATGAATACTGTTTCTTGATAATAAGTTATGGCTTCTTTCATTGAGGGGTTTCTTTCTCTTTTGGCGGTGTAAAACTTCTATAACGAGTCCAATAACTCTCATACTATTTGTTTCGAGATTGAAACTCGTGCGGCGGACAAAGACGTAGATATAGTCGAGGGCCATCACCTTGCCCGACAAACCTATCTTCCATCGGGTACTCAACAGGAAGATATGCACTCTCGGGCTGGATATGAAAGTCAAACTGCCATAAGAACTTTGCTACGGTGAGACATAGCTCCATAGTAGCCAGACGCTGGCCGATACAGCCTGTTTCCCCAGCACTGAAAGCGGCGAAAGCAGATGAAAGCTTTGCCGGTCCTTCTTTGTCCTCGAGCCAACGCTCCGGTGAGAAGTCACATGGATTGACAAAGTATTCGGAATTTCGATGAATTGAATACGGACTCACGCCAACATTGGTGTTGGACGGGTACCAGCATCCATCAATCGTCAGTCCTTGATCGCCAACCACGGTTCGAGGTAGATGACCTGGCGTTGGGGGAGACAGACGCAAGCTCTCATTTATACATGCTCGAAGATATGGCGAACTCGCCAACTTGCTCTCGGGGCTGTACCGGATTTCTTGTTGACTCACGAATGATTTATGAATTTCAGCTCTGAGCTTTGCCAGCTTGGCTGGATGATGGGCCAAGTAGAACAGCACTGCAGACATCCCACCGGCTGTCGACTGTGATCCTGCGACAAGCAAAAGAACGCTTTCGCATGCGAGGTCCCCAGTTGAGTAGCCCTCGCCCGTTTCAGGGTCTCGACCGTTGAGGAGGTGCCCGAACATGTCGTTACTGTTCTCCTTTACCCCTACACGTGCTCGAGCTTCTTTTTCACGACGTTCCTTGAGCTTTTCAAGGCAAAATGCGCGTAGTCGGGCATTGTGACAAAAGTCTTGACCCCTTAGCAAGGCGCCGTATCGGGTCTTGTATACAACATAACGTAGCCATCTTGTGAATGGATGGTAACCGAGCTGGTTGTGTCAGCCTTGGTAAGAAGAGCAATGCATTTCAAAGCAGAATGACTCACCGAGTACCAGTGACCTGTGGCCTTTGCAACCAGCCCAGCGATGGAGCGATCCTCATTGTTGATCGTAAAGCCAAAGGCAGACCCAAACGCCAGGTCCCCAAGAATGTCAAGAAATAGATAATTGCACCAGTCTCCAAGGTCAAGACAGTTGTTACCCTCCTTCAGCTCCATTCCAAGTCGGCCCAGCCATATATCGATGAGATGGCTGATTCTAGGCTCATAGTCTCTCAAAGCCCGGTCTGAAAACGCATGCGAGAGCAGCCTTCTCTTGACTGCATGTCGAGGTTTTTGTCGGGCTGTGAATGTACTTTCGAACCCACCGGCCGAGTCCCGGACGCACTGATACCAGTCTGATTTGATTGTGGGGGTTTTTCTTGATCGGTAGATGGTATCGAGAGCTTCTACAGTGTTGAACGATATAGAATCTGGTGTAAATCGCACCGCAGGGCCTGCAACATTGTGTGAGCAATCTGATCAACACTCTTAAAAATAGAGGAGGGCTTTCGAACCATATTTAGAATGTAATTGATGAACCCACTCATGTCGATCGCCCTTCACTGCATGAAACCAGTTGGGTATTGAAGATACGTGGGCAAAGAAGGGCCCCTGATTCTTGGAAAGCTTGTGAAAGTAAAGATTATAGCAGGCTTTGCAAATAATCTACAGGAGTCAGTATCTCTCGACTTGTTTATAATTGGGGTGATTCACTTACGTAGAAGAGTGAGAGAATAGCAACGAAGCTGGGAATGTCTGTAATGTATCGAGAGCTTTCTATTATGGTCATTGCGATGATAATATCAACCTACTTACGCTTGTTAAGTAGAAGTCGAAGTAAACAGAAGGGAGATATATTAAGCTATATACGTAATCCGTCGCTCTAAATCAGTACTTCAACTTCAGCTCAAAGGCTTAAAGCTTAGACAGTCAGTTTTGAGTAAATGACACTTACCTAAGGTATCTAGGTATAAAATCGTCCTTCAACGCCCTGACTTCTCGGTCGCTTCGGGACTCATTATACCGGGCGCTCCCCCGCACATCCCCCACACCATTCGGCGGGAGCTCCCGCACCCTTGACCTTGTTGGCAATCCGACACTACTACGAAAGTGGCCGAATACACGTAGTGACATGCCGGTACTTTTACTAATGGGGCGATACTACAGTAACTATGCCTTAGATGGGAAGTGATTACTTCGGCAGTTCTAATATCAACTATCAACATCAAAGGCACTTGGAGCGCTTGAATTGTGGCCTGCTGAACTAAGTTAGCTACGTTACAGAACTCGGCTTCGGTCTCTGCCCGACGCACAAAGAGTCTATGTCCCCTGTCTATATAGGTCTCTCTAGAAACGACGGTTGAGTTTAGACGTTCGGCGTTATACAACATGAATCTAGTTAGTAGGTATCCAACATGACACCTAAGCCCAGCCTGGCTCGCATCAGCGACTCAAGATGCCACTGTGACATCCAGATGTAATATAAACTTATAAAGTACCTAGTTGTCCCCTCTAGATGAATTGTTCAAGATCCCCAGCCCACAGAGACCGCTTCTTCTAGCCTACACCAGGTCCCGAGGAAATCAAGGGTTTCGTTACATTGTCGCCATGGAGACCGACAGATCCGGCTTTCAGACTCAGACCGAGGTCCATCCCACCGAATTGGTTGAGGGCGGTGTAAGTTATCTAGTTTCCCTTCTGGCCTGCAACTCTACTAACATGACCTGATCGTTTAGCAATTCAACAAAGAAGTGGGCATCAAAGAGCTCCGAGATGCCATTCCAGATTATTGCTTTCAGCCGTCACTGTTCTGGTCCTTCTTTTACCTCGCGAGGGACCTGACATACTCAACCATCGTGCTTGGAGGTCTCTACTACTCTCTACAGACCCAATATGTTCGCCAGTCAACGCTCCTGTATTACGCCGTCGTCAATCTATATGGTTTCCTCCAAGGACTTGTCTGGACTGGACTCTGGGTAATCGCACATGACTGTGGTCATAGTGCTTTCTCAAAGTCCGGTGTCTTGAATGACCTCGTTGGCTTTACTCTACACTCGAGTCTCTTGGCCCCCTACTTTTCATGGAAGTCGACGCATCGTCGTCACCATATATACGCAAATCACATCGAAAAGGATCTTCACTATGTCCCACCAGAACGGGCAGACTATGCTACCAAAATAGGGGCTGCAGTCGACACGCTTGAAGAGGTCGGGCAGGATGCTCCCCTGGTCCTCTTCCTGAGAATCTTTCTTCAGCAAACCATTGGATGGAATTGGTATATCATTTCTAACATCACGTGCCCTCCTTCGTCTGTGATAAAGAAGCAGATGTCTGCCTGGCGTTACAGTCACTTTGACCCTTGGGGAGGGCTGTTCCGTGACTCTGAAGTAGCAGCAGTTTTATTGTCCGACCTGGGCCTTTTGGGAACCATTGGGGCACTCTACTACTTATACACCGTTTTGGGGTCATTTGAGAGTGTATTCTGGGTTTACATTGCGCCTTGGACTTGGGTGAACCACTGGATTGGTATTCCACCCACATGTTATACATATTTCTCCAGACGGCTAACTTGATTTACTTGTAGTCATGATCACCTACCTTCATCATACACACCCCGATGTCCCCAAATACTCAGCCGAGTCATGGACATTCTTAAGAGGTGCTACAGCCACGATCGACCGTGACTTTGGTATCATCGGCACACATTTCATGCACCATATTTCCTCTGATCACGTTACGCATCACCTCTTTTCCCGAATCCCACACTACTATAGTCGCATCGCCAGTGAAGCTATAATACCTCTCTTGGGCAACCACTATCACGGCCGTGGCCAGTTCAGGTACAGAGACCTACAAATTGCATTCCAAGAGTGCCAGTGGGTGGAGGGTAACGTGGAAAAAGACAAGAACTTTGGATTGTGCAAGGAAGGTGAGGCTTCGAACCCTCGTGATGCGGCTTTGTGGTATCGCGGCGGTGTGAGCCCAAGCCCAGAGTTCAGGATGAGAGGAGCAGGACTTATGGCCAACGATGTCAAATGAGAGACACTACCTAACACATAGTATCACACCATTGGGTACGGACTCTATGGCTAAGATCTCCTGGCCCAGCCTAAATATATGGTGCTTGGATCGCTTCAATCAAGCCAAACACCTTACGCTCCAGCTCCTTGGTCGCCTGATGAAGTTCCTCATTTTCACGATCACTTGTGTGTTCAGCGACCAGCCCTTCTGGAAGTAGCATAACCATACGCACTGATCCATCTTCCTTCTTGAAAAATCCGCAATCCAGCGGGACATGCAGTGCAGCCTCGAGACTCTCGCGAATCATGGTGATTGCGAAAAGAGGGTTTCCGAATATGAAGCGAAGAGCCCCAAGCCCATTGCCGTTGCTGTGACCCTGTTGCTCTGAGGTAGAAAATGGAGGAAAGTGACGAATCCATCGCCCATGGTTGAATTCTGAAAACAAGGTGAAGCCAGTTGTAGTTCCAGTGTCGTTGACGACTTGAGCAATGCCCTCTGGAGTGGTTTGCGCGCGGAGGTTACTTAGATTGATCGGGGGTACAAGGCTTCGAAATCGATCAATAACCTGTGTGAATGGCGTTGCGATGTTGATAGTAAGTCGTTTAACTGTGATGTTTTCTACTGCCGCGTTCTGAGGTAGAGACATGTTTAACACTGCTGAAAAGGTGAGTATGAAGGAATGAGAAGTTGGTTTGATAGTAGCCAGGGTTTCTACTAAAGATATACATACCTGTAACGTAACATTCATTCTTGTTAATCTTGAACTCTATTCATCAACCTTGCAGATTAAGTCACGGCACTTGGTGTTGTATGCATATCATCTCTAGGGATACCTTGATAGTAGCGCCTGAAGACAAGACGTGCAATATAATGCGTGGGGCGAATCAACAACTATTATGTATCCTTCCAACTCAGATGCATTGTGTAAGAGTTATTCATGGCTTCGTTGCACCCAGAAAATATCAGTAGGAAATACCATGTCTGTGTCTATATAAAGGACTGATAGTTCAGCATCACCATAACAAGGTAGGAAGGAATAGCAACAAACATAGAAGATGTTTCGAGGCCTCCGCAAAGCAACTACATACGAGTCTGTTCTGTCCATGGTTAAGCTCTGAAGGGCCAGTGCAGTACTCGAGCCGCCAGTATCCCGATATTGTTACGGCTCCAGTGACAGATGCATGCATGTATCGTCAAAAGTTCTTGGCAGTCATGCATTGAAAAACTCGATACAATATACCACACAAGGATGTCTAACAAAGGATGCCTATTCGTTCCAGAGGTGGTTGTTTTCATCCATGTTGATACCTAGAAACACGCTACAGCATGTGAGGCTTAGGGCGACAGGGTACAAGCCTCGTTGCGGGGCGGTCACGGTTTGGCAGGTGCGATCATCTGCAGCTGCAGCCTCATGCCCGATTAAGCGAGCCGTTGCCGAGCAACGCCGCCAAACACGGTCGACCACATAAGACCCTCCAGAAAGAATAAACATACCTTCTTAATCATTACAACACCATGCTTCTTGCATCCAATCTTTCTTCTACATACTAACACAACGCAACGCGTACACAGCAAAACCAACAACATGGAGTCACCGCCCAAGAGAATGACCCGTGCCCGAGCCGCTGCCAAGGCCAGCGAGCCCTCCGTGAAAACCACAAAGATCGTCACAGCTGCTGCGCGGGCAAAGAGCACAGCAACTGCAAGCACAAAAAGCACGGCCGCTAAGAGAAAGACAAGAGCTGATGAGAACGACGAAGAGGAGGAGCAACGCGAAGTTGCTGTCGTGAGGAGGACGCGTGGTCGACCAAAGAAAGCTGGGGAGTCTGAGGCCGAACCTGAGCCTGAAGCACCTGCAAAGGCTACACGGGGTCGTGCTGTGAAGAAGGCTGCTACAGAACCTCCCAAGGCGAATGCTGCGCCTGCCAAAGCAACTCGAGGACGGCCTCGGAAAGCAGTAGCTGCTGCTCCCGCAGCTGAGCCTGCTACAGCGCCTACAAAAAAGACAACCACACGAACCCGCACGACCGCCACAACGACAACAAGAACTGCTACTGTTACCAAGCCCACCGTTAAAAAGTCTGTCAAGTTTCAGGAGCCTGACAAGGAAAACATTGAGCCTGCCAACGAGGTCCAGGAGACTGCTCGGGCTGGAATCCGAGGTCGACCGGCAAAGCGTGGAGGAGCAGCTGGAACTCGAACAACCAGAGCGGCGGTAAGATCCGCCGAGTCGACAGACAAGAAACCTCTAAGTCCTAAGAAGATTACTCAGATACCCGTTTCGAAGGACGACGATTCCGAGGATGAGCTTGCTGGCGATATGACACCTGTCAAGCCCATGATGAAGACCCCAATCAAGCCACCAAGCAGCGTTATCAAGAGTCAACCTGCAGCCTCCGAAGAACAACCAACCGAATCAACAACTGCCGCTGAGAGCATCCTAAACCCACCCGACCTCGGTCTGAATATTTTGACTTCTCCGGCCAAGAGAATGCCTTCTTCAGCTCTCAAGGACAGCATGAAGTCGCCAGCTCGCCGAATTGGTCCCGTCCCTCTACCTGGGTCTACGATGAAGAAAGCCCACGACAGCAATACCCAGTCCGAAGATGGCACTTCTTTCAAGAGCTCCCTTCTTCTATCTGCGGCTAAGCGGCCACAGTCACCCATCAAGGGCCTGAACTTTGGGCAATCTCTCAAACCTCAACAGAGCCAATCAGCAATGAAATCCTCTCTCTTCCTTTCTCCTGCGAAGCGGGCTATGCCTGGTCTGAAGCCGGTTACCGAGCCTCGACCTCGAGATGTGGCTGCACTCGGCGAACCCCCAGCCATGAAGCCCCTGGTTTTGGGTACTCCTACTCCTGCCCATAGCACTCGACCTTCACAGAGGCTTATGATGGAGGATCAACATGACATGGACTTTGATACTGTTGAAGATGATGTCTTCAACGAGCCCATGGAGAACTTGCAGTTCCCTGGTCGTTTGTCTGCCGTCCTACCTCGCCATGCCGATCCTGCGTGGAAGAAGGATATGGGAATTGTAGACGAGTCCGAGAAAGAGAAAGAGGATGCTCTTCTGGAAGAGCTTCAGGCAGAGGTAGACGCAGAGACGGAAGCAGAGGCGGAGGTTGCTATTGAGGCTGAGGGCAAGGTGGTCGCTGAAGCTGAGCCAGTCGCAGAAATGGCTGAGCCTGTAGAGCAGGACCATAACATGGCTCTTGACGAGGAGGCTGTTCAAGTTGATGATGCTCCTCAGGAGACTACGTCCAATGCTTCAACCCCAACTCAGTCACCCGCTCAAGAACAGAACCCAATGTATCAACTCAGAGACAAGGACCTAGAGCCTTCTCAGGATACGGACTCAGAGTCGGATGACGAGAATACGCCTCCCCCCACCAAGGCAGAGCCTACTACCCCAACCCCATTTATTCGCAAGACTCCCAAGACCTCTCGAGCTTCTATGGGCGGTTTCAGTGCGCTCGCTGATCGGCTTGGTTCCTGGAAAGCAAGCTCTCCCGTCAAGATCGCTCCTCTGACCAAGCCTGTTGCTACCCCTCGCTCTGAGGCCTCGCCAGCTTCAACCCATTACTTTGACGATGAGATGACTGTGAGAGAAGGTATGGAGAACTTGCCAGAGGACAAGACTGAAGAAGTTGAGGAGCCCGCATTCAATGACATGGATGTCACTGAGGAGGACGTCGCTTTGGCTAATGAGGCCAATGAGATGTCATTGATGGAACCTGAAATTCTTGAAGACGTTGTCAACACCGAGGCTTTTGATGACACTCTCTCCGAGGCCAGCCAAGAGTATGGTGATGAGAATGAGGTTCCTGTGGACCCTGCCATGAGTCCTTCCCCGGCTGCCGCACCCACCACCCCTGTTCGGCCTGTCATGAAAACATTTAACACCACCACCAAGGTGCCTTTGAAGCCCGCTGATGATTCTTCGCCAACCCCTCTCAAGAAACGCAGCTTCAGCGCATCACGTGTCGCGCCAAAGCGACCCTCGGGTTCGACTAGGAGTGTTTCTGCCACCTCTTATTCTCCGGCCAAGGGGAGGAAGAGTATGCCAGCAACTATCCCCGAGGTGCCCTCTGCCCCTTCTACACCTGCTCCGGTCACTCCTTCGAAGTCGGAGCTCTGGTCTTCACTGGGCACGCCCGCACGAACCCCGCGACGCGATGTCGATCCTGCCATGCTCCGTGGCGCTGTCGTCTTTGTCGACGTGTACACTAGTGAAGGAGCTGATGCGAGCAGCATTTTTGTAGAGCTGCTTACTCAGATGGGTGCCAAATGTTTGAAGACATGGAGCTGGAACCCTAGCGGTTCCGCCAACGATGTGACTTCCACTAAGGTAGGAATCACACATGTTGTCTTCAAGGATGGCAGCAAGCGCACACTGGAGAAGGTCCGTGAGAGTAACGGAATCGTCCAGTGTGTTGGGGTCAGTTGGGTGCTTGAGTAAGTTTGACATGATTTGTTGATTCTGAACCTACGCTAACCAAGATATAGCTGTGAACGTGAGAACGAATGGGTTGAAGAGGGACCCTACCACATCGACACCAGCAACGTCCCTCGAGGCGGAGCTCGTCGCCGCAAGAGCATGGAGCCCAAGGCTCTAGCCAACATGAACGGTACACTCGTCACCAGCCCTGTCAAGGGAGGTTCCCGTACAGCTCCCACTACGCCTATCAACCGTCGTGAGAGTACAGCTTGGATGTATACTCCTTCAGACCAAGGGGATGAGGATGAGGAAATGGAGGATGTTGAGTGGTCCGAGGCTATTTTGACTCCGGTCCCCAAGACTCCTGCTCCAGAGGCCATTGCGCGCTATGCTTCCAATCTTGTCCCTGAAACGCCTTCAGCCGAGGACGAGGATGATGATTTGGATGAGTCTCCAACTAAGAATGCTCTCCTGACGCGGACATGTCCTCCCAAGCAAAACGCGTTCCGTGCAATGGGCACTGGGATTATCAACCAGGAGAAGGACGATCACGTTCTCGTGCGTCTCATGGCGGCGCGACGCAAGAGTCTGCAGTTTGCGCCCAAGATTGGTAGCCCGCTGGCCAGGGCGTGGCAGTAGAGGCAAAGATTGCGTTGTAAATAGGGAATAATTGTGCATGGATTGGTCTGGTCTGGAGTTTAACGGTTCGTCGTAGAATTTTCGGCATGACATGGCAACTGTCACTCCTTTTGTCATGGGATGGGATACCACGGGACAGACAGGACCTATGATTTGGCGTTTGACGGTTGATTGATTACTAGTAATGCATACACACGTCTCTGTGTTGATAATTGTATCATTGATGATGTGTCATATTTACTTGGGCTCATGATTGACCGGGCGGTGATGTAAAGCTGATCATGTTTCATGTTGAATATCATCCTTTGACGCCATAGCTAATATGCAGTACCCTTCAGGCCTTGACAAACGCCCTCATGGCCTTTACAGCATCCCCCTCATTGCTCTTAAGCAGCTCAGTAGCCTTGGGCTTTGGCAGATCGAGCTCCTCGACGAGAAGGGCGACATCGGCGGGGTCGACCTTTACGTTCTTGTGGGACGTGGCGGCAGAAGAGGCCGACTTTGCGCCACCAAGGGTCTTGATGGCCTTTGATGCGGCGTCGGCGTCGACGTTTTGGGCTGCTGAGGAGGGAGAGTCGGCAGCGTCGAGGTTCTCGAGAGCGGAGGCGGCTTTGCGGTCCTCTGCGGACTTTGCTGTCTGGGAGGGGGGTTCGTCTGTCATTTTGTTGTTTGGGTGTTGGTGATGATGTTGTTGAGAAGATCGAGGTGAAGCTGTAGTGGGGTTGGAGGGGCAGGTTTAGCTGTGGGTACCTTGTAGGAAACCGAGTTAAGAAAAGGAATATAGCGATGTGAAGAGTATTTTGCACGGGGATACAATTAGGTATCAGAACAAAACACCCTTTTATTGCATTGACTGCCTGAGATAATTCTATCTCTTATTCCATATCGTAGTCCTTGATAGAAGGTGTTTGTTGCGCCACACAAGTCACCATGTGCGGTGGCTACCATCGGCTACAAGCCACATTTATCCGTCAGTCAAGCTTTGAGCTTCATTTTTTGGATCTGGAGGGTCAAAGTCCGAGACTCCTAGTGCTTCTCAAATATGTTTCTTTGTTCTTGAATGTGACTCACTCAACTTTTTACAACAACAAATCTTCTCTCACCGTTCAACCAAGTCAACTCATACGTAGTGCTACAAAGAACACGCCCTCGTTAAGCTAGAGTATTCGGCTTTGTTGAAGACATTCTGCGGTTCACCCCGCTCATCAAAACCTCTTACACCCAACTCATCCAATATGGCTTCATCTTCCTGGGAACCCTCCTCCTGGCGTTCAAAGCCCATCAAGCAAGCAACCGCCTACCCAGACCCCGCACCCCTTGAAAAAGCCGTCCAGGAACTCACCGACCTCCCTCCTCTGGTGCACCCTCACGAGATCATCGCTCTGAAGGCTCACCTCCGCGATGTGGCACAGGGCAACGCCTTTCTCCTGCAGGGCGGCGACTGCGCAGAGCTCTTTGACTACTGCCGTCAGGGTCCCATTGAGAGCAAGATCAAGCTCCTACTGCAGATGAGTGTCGTTCTCATCTGGGGCACTAACAAGAGAGTTGTGCGAATTGGCCGTATGGCTGGTCAGTATGCGAAGCCCAGGTCTAGTCCTACGGAGGTCGTCGATGGGAAAGAAGTTCCTAGTTTCAAGGGAGACATCATCAATGGGTTCCGCCTCGAGGATCGAGAGATTGACCCTGGTCGTCTTGTAAAGGCCTATCACCACTCTGCTGCTACGCTCAACTACATCCGCGCCGCTCTCGCATCCGGCATTGCGGATCTCCACCGGCCGCTTGATTGGGGTCTCGGCCATGTGCGGGACCCGGAGCTTAAGGAGAAGTACTCCAACATTGCCACGAGTATTCAGCAGACCTTGCGTTTCCTGCAGGTTATCAACGCCCGGCCCGGTGAGCTCGAGTCCGTTGAGCTCTTCACTAGTCACGAGGGTCTCCTCCTCGATTATGAGCAGGCTCTCACCCGTCTTCTCGACAAGCCCATCCTGGGAACCCGGACTTCAAGCCCCACGCCTCCGGCCGACGACGGCGAGAGAAAGGAGTACTATGACACCTCCGCGCACTTCATCTGGATTGGCGACCGCACGCGCCAGATCGACCACGCGCACGTCGAGTTCTTCCGCGGCATCGCCAACCCCATCGGCGTAAAAGTCGGTCCCACGACGCCCGCCTCGGACCTCCTCTCCCTGCTGCGTACGCTCAACCCCTCTCGCGAGCCCGGCAAGATCACCCTCATCACGCGCTACGGCGCCGCAAAGGTGCGCGACCTGCTGCCCACGCACATCCGCGCCGTCGAGGACTCCGAGTACCGCCGCACCGTCGTCTGGCAGTGCGACCCCATGCACGGCAACACCCTCTCCACGCCCACTGGCATCAAGACGCGCCGCTTCGGCGACATCTACCGTGAACTCGAGGAGACGCTGCGTATTCACAAGGAAGAGGGAAGTAACCTCGGCGGTATGCACCTCGAGCTCACGGGTGATGCTGTGACTGAGTGTCTAGGCGGCAGCGAGGGGCTGGATGAGGATGATTTGTCGACAAACTATACCAGTTTCTGCGACCCGAGACTGAATGAGAAGCAGGCGCTTGAGTTGGCGTTCTTGGTTGCTGACCACTTCTCGCGGGAGCATAATGCAGGGCCAGTATAAGAATTAGGGGATGTGGATATATGTAAAAAGGTTGGATCAATGAGAAATGGTATAATCTGAACTATGAAAAGGGAATAGCACAGAATCAAGACACGAACCGGTGGCGAATGGGACGTCAAAAGTGTAGGAAACTTGCCCACAAGGACAGAATCATGATTCGGTAACTTGAAACGTAAGAGCTATGTCGCCCTAACTGTCTTATTCACTGCATTGCTTCATCTCTAAGCTGTATAAGCATGCAGACTCATCCTCGCTCAGTACCATTGTACTCCACCAGTCGTAAAAAGAATAGTTTAGGGTCATGCCCATCTCGTATTACTATGCTGCCGTTACGTAGCTGTCATATCTTGAATCTTATCGTTCTGCCACCGCTCTCCTGTGAACAACCACCACCTTGTCAAGCCAGGGTAATGGTCTGTGCCGCCTCGAAAGCGTCGCCCTTTTCCAACTTCTGCCAGCCCTTGACGCTGCCGGGCTCGACGCAGAGCATGTTCTTCCAGCCGTCCTTGGGCGCAAAGTCCTTGATGCTGGCGGCCTTATCGACCCAGGGGTTCCAGACCACGACCTGATCGAGGTTGTCACGGACGATGCGGTAGCGAGGGCTGCCAGACTCGGAAATGACAACGGGGTGCTTGGGGCCGTTGGCGGGAGTGTAGACGGAGTCGGTCTCGGCGGAGAAGGTGACGGCTCCGGACTGGGTTTCCTCGGCGCTGGTGACCTTTGAGAAGTAGGCAGAGTCCTCTAGACCGGTGACCTCTGTGGAGGAGATGTCCTGCAGCGCACGTCAGTTTAAGATTCTATCATTGAGTTTCATATATGACATACGCTGATCTTAAAGTAAGTGTGGAGAAGAGTCTGGAAGTCAAAAGCAACATCGCCGTCGTTTGTAATGACAAGTGTGGTGTTGAGGCTCTCCCGGTCGAGCGAGACGCTGTAAATTAGAGCAAACTTGTAGGGCCAGAGCTCCTTGAAGTGGTCGCTGATGCTCTCAGACGAGAGGCCAAAGTCGAGCTTTACACTGGAGCTGGAGCCCTCGCTGGTGGACTTGCCGAGGAACTCCCATCGCGAGTTGCGGGCGAAACCGTGCTGGGGGAGCTTGGCGACGGGTTCGTGGTCGGGAGCAGTACCAAAGACCTGGAAGCAAAGAGTTAGAGATTTGATAATACAAGGGTTGGTGATGGAGGGGAGTTCATACTGGAAAGACAATGGGGATACCTCCGCGAACAGGAGCGCTACCGTCAAGAGCTGCAGCCTCGCTCACCCAAAGCTTCTCACTCCCTGAGGCATCCTTCCAGCTGAGTACAGTGGCACCGTGGAGGAGAACCTCGACACTCTCGCCGGTGGGGAGGACGGCCTTGACGCGCGAGTGATCGTGGGTGATGTCGACGACGGGTTGAGGGGGGGCGGCGGGGGTTGCGGCGATGGCCGAGGG
>JAJJWM010000527.1:0-10276 GCA_021655865.1 Fusarium guadeloupense
GTAGCCTACCTAGGTAGGCTACTTCAAGCTTACAGGGGACTATCCACTAATTCTGTTGCATGGGCATTAAGACCTCAATCATTGATGCGAAATCCCGAGAGCTTGATGGTATTGTCTCAAGGTACTAGGGACAAGGACAAATTATTTCAAGACTGTATACACATGGAACACTAATGCTGCTGTGTTTAGTGGTTGACGCTGAGGTTCGTACAAGTTGATGGAGCCTGTATTACAGGGGACATGCGCGAATTCTGTCCGCCGTGCTCATGGCTTGAGGATGGGTTCGGGTTTGTGACCTTAACCATTAATGTAAAACTTTGAGGTATCGGTGGTTCAGCTTATGCGTCAACAGTAATAGTTTTGACTGTATGTATCTCGATTGCAGTCGCTGTCGTGAAGTAAATAGCATGCCTCGATGAAAGACGACGAGGCTTCAGTTTACGCAGGGCTGAGATTACGTAGAGGGAACTCGAGAATAGTTGCAGATGGAGAGGTAAACATATTTGAAGGTACCAGCCTCTTCCGTAGTCATGTTATGTTGGATAGTATATCTTGACCTTTTGTCTCGAGCGGTTGCATGCAAACTCGGTGTGCGTCACGCCGTCAACCCGCCCCGACTACTTCAGCGTCAGACCTACCGGCCTCTCTGCGCCTCTCACTAACGAGGTCAGTTTCGCTCGTCGCATCTTTCCTCGCTCAAGGCTGTAATCAATGTTGTCCTCGACATGTGTGTAATTCCAGGGGTCTCTACCTGGTCTGTTAGCGAAGATCAGTATGGCAAATGGTTGTATAAGACCCTAGCTGACGTTTAGTTTTGATGACTGGATGACTGGGGAGTGCGGCTTGGGGCTGGGTCAGTTGATTGTATACTGGAGAGTCAGAATTACTGATAATGACGACCTAGCGAGTAAGGAGTCGTCGCGGAGTGTCCTAGTGGATAAGGCCGATAGACTTGTCGTGCTTGGAGGGGGAGTTGAGAAACCAGTCTTAGGATTATGCGTAGACCGGCTATTTAAACCGTTGAGGAGTTGGCTATACTATCCTGCAGTTTCTGCTCACTGTGGTCTGTGCCAGACCAAGTTCAGGATTACGGACCATGGTGATCGAGTTCGCTGTCCGGCTGGGTAAGGTAACTAATATAAGAGAAGTGATATGAGCTGCCGCGTTAGGGAAGCCTGAAGAGACACTAAGTACAAAAGATTAGGTATCAATTAAAAGCTTATCGGGTCCAACTGTCTAACGCTAATGCGCATTAAATACAGCCATCAATACATATATCTCGATTTACGAACATAACCCTCTATTCATGTCATCCAAGTCTATCCAACTAGTAATAAGGTTTAAATTGACAGCAGCATCTCGGCCTCAATTAAACAGGTAAAGCGAGGAGACACGCCCGCCCGGGTCCAGTACATACTACTATTCCCCAGTCTCGACCGCGCATACAGTAGTACGCATAACGTATTTATATTTAATTAAGTTAATATCGTTGTTTAGACTGTATATATCAGTCCTTACTTCTCCCCGGGCTATGTATCGGCAGAGTAAGCAACGCATGCAGGAATACGTGACCACTGGCGTTGAGTCATTTGCTCTAGCATCCGCTGCTTTGAGCGCTGAGTTGATTACTCTGAGCCTTGAGTACCTCTGACACTGACTCAGTACAACAAGGAGCCTAGCCAACATGGTGAGCCTAGAGGTACCCGAGGACATGGCGAAAACCAGCATCACGACTAAATGCCACAATTATCTTGCCTCGGCCGCGCCCAACACCCGACCCTGATGTTATGACTGCATGAAATCAGATATAGGCGACCAATCTGCCGTCATTGACGATAGTAACTTCTCGTCCTCGGTCAATTGGTCAACCTCGCCCTTCAACAGACAGTACCGTCGCGGCGTGCACTTCCGTACATCAGAACCAAGTCCCAAGCCAGCTTCCTCAAAGATATGTTACATAACTTGTCACTAGCGTACGATATGACTTAGTCAGCACTTAATAGACCAAGGAGTAACAGTGGGTGCACGACGTACTGCCAGCGAACCATGAGGTTATCTTAGATGAGGAGTCGGATGTGTCATTCACGAGTGATTGCTGATCGGAAGTTGCAAGCTTTGAGAAAAGTTGTAGTTCCAGGGCTTACGTTCTTCAAGGTTGAGCATTACATCAGGACGAGATTATCACAAACTATGGAATAGTCCCAGTCACTACGCTCAACGCTTAGGTGCAGAGATGGGCGCAGTGGTATACCCAAGCATTTGAATCATCCGTCACGGAGCACTTGTCAGAGCGGCAGTGAGTAAGAAATCGAGAAAGATTATGGCTGTTGTTTGCTCTGCATATGGAGCTAGTAGACTCGGTTCTGGGTGCTCTAATACTTGATAATAGTGTAATGACATTCCGTGCAGCTGTGCCGCGATAGATTCCCCCACGAGTCAACGTCTGTTGCAAAAGACCGCTAGGCCACTGGCCCAAAAACAAGGGCCCCTGTTATCGAGATAACGGAGGAATAAGCTCTATAATGTTTCGCAACAACGTCAAAAGATAAAATCTATCAACTTGTTATATAATCGTTTTTCCTTTGGAGCTAGAGACCTTGTGATTCTTGCTCTGCTAGATTGGACTGAACTATTACATCTTGAGTCTCCTCTCGATGGTAGGGCAGCTTGATCAAACAGCAGGCTTAGTTAGAAAGAAACAATGTTGATGTCATCTATCACGCATTTCCTTACGGCTTTTCAACCTACTTGACATGAGAAATCTGATCGCAGCGCTGATGACTGATCATCAGACCAGAAAAGCACCTTGCTTAATACATATGACTCAAAAGTTTTAACTACCTTCTTGTATTGATCGCTGCTGTGTCCATACTAGACTTGAAGTTCGAATACCTGAGCCCGGTAAAAAGATAGTGTTTCATTGTTGAGATTAATTGAGTCTGATGATCGGTCTTATATACTGACAGGTTTGTCATGTCATGAGTCCATGTCTAGCAGATATCAACACGCTTACCAAGTTTGCTGAACAGGTCAATTGTAGGCCTTGACCTAGTGGCCTTGTCACTCGGGTCCCTTAAAGGTCCGCTTGTCGGTGTACAAAAGATGGACTTAGTCTTGGATGAAAGCTCAGTCAATGCAATGACATCGACACATCCTAGATGTCAAAAAAAAAAAAAAAAAAATGCTGATAAAGAATATTTTTAGTAGACTAGACAGCCATACCTGCGTTATGTTGCGCATCGCTTCGTCGGTCTCCATTCCAATGCCACAGAAGGAATGACGAAAGATACTCTCGAATGGGCACTGACCCAAAATAAATCCTCTCGAGGATCTTGACCAAGTAACCGGAAACTCTTATCCAAAGAGCCGCTAAGCTGCAGCCATGAGGTGCATGCATGGGAAACCCAATTCTCAGCTGGAATCGCGATACGTGGAGTCTCGGTCGAAATGGACACGAGTGCTTGGACTGGAAAAAGAGTCAGGTAGATAACTCAACCTTAACATGAGGGCGTCTCTTAACGGGGCCAGGGTGACCATGTTAGTTCTCAAGATGATATCGGTCTCTTATTCTAACCCAAGTAAAGTGACTCTTTAACTCTGATACTATTCCTTTAATAGGTATGGCTCCTTTTACCAGCATTATTTATATAGAAACCGGGAAGTAAGTCTTAAACATCCCTTCAGGCGCTTATAGAGAAATAATCTTTAGTATAGCTTCTTAAAGATTATATTAACTGTTTTCTTATCAAGGGCCTATTACTTTACCGCATTTCAGTCTAGAATCTAGTATATTATCTCCTATACTAAAGAATTATAGGTCTAGGATCTTACTGAGCAGAATAGTTTGGAGAGTTAATATTAACGCTATCCTAACCCTAACTGAGCCTATAATGCTTAGCTGAGAATTTATCGTAGCACTAGGTGATGACTTAATACAAATATGTGGGATTGCTTCAGCAAATAGTTATGACGTATCATAAAGTGTTCGAGAAAAGAGGTTATAGGTAGAAGTTTCTCCAGCTTAGTCAATGGACTATTCCGCTGACTTGCGGGTCAATGCTGAGAACTCGGCTGCTGTCACGTTTCTGGGAAATAGTGGCCTTATGAACTGGTAACTGGTAGTATCACCCAGATCGATTGGTCTTCTGTTTTCGATTGTCAAGGTAGATAGAAGCAATGCACAGCAGGTGTATGATGTCTGGTGTCTGACTAGAGTATTCTACATGTACAAAAAAGTAGTCACAATAAAGTCCAAGATTGCGAGGTCAGGCGGGATGATAACTTATGAACTCGTGATGTAATATCGCCTCCGTTCGCCCAGGTTATCATCCGGTACAGCTAATATTGCGAATGTGCTGTTGAATTGCGAACTATGGTGCATACGGCTACGGTTTGCAATGTCCACCATACGCGCAAAAGCCATCAGCCCATATGTTGCTTGATATACGATGAAGTATTGAGCGGTCCTACGACAAGGCTTTCCTAGGAACAGCTTGCTCCAGCGTTGGGATCGGATCTATCAGTAAGTCAGCTTGAAATGCCTTGTGCAACAACAAATATAAGCACTTACGTGAATTCCCAGTCGGCAGTCACAGTACGTCCTCCATAAGTACAGTGGTCGACCTCGTTCTTAAGTCTGAGCTTGCAATCGTCTACCCTCAGTGTAAGACCGCCACGGCCCAACCACTTGACGGCAAAGTCGGCATGGCTTCCACCATCGATAGGGGCACATTGGGTCTTGGTTTGTCCTGGGTTGAAATAGCCAGATAGCTCCCCGCGGTTGCAGAAGTCATCGATGGCACCCTTGGCAGCATCATGGGCCTGTCGGCCGTTCCATATAGCACCACCGGTGAAGCAACCAGCAGAGGCGGTGCCAGCAAGGGCGATGATTGCGAGAGTCTGGAAAAACTGCATCTTGGTGCGGGTGTGGGTAGGCAAGTAGAGATGAGAAGTTGGCCTTGATGAGAGTAAGTTTTCTGGCACAGCGAGAGCAGCTTTTATCTACATTTGAGTTATTTTCCAACTAAGCCGCTTTGCATCATGGTACGAGATACTTGTCTGAACCACCCTGTTTCTCGTTCCAAGACCAATGGCCAGCGAGAGTTGTCAGTCCGCTGAGATGGACTCGTGAACAGTTTACTTCGTACAAAGGGAAAGGAAGCTGAACCTTGCGAAATTCTCCGCGACTCCATCCTAGCCTCGGGCCTGACTGTCGGATGACTTCTTACAAGGTCGCGTATTTCAAACCGCATCCCCTTGGCGGCGCTAAGGGTAAAGGAAGGATCGACCTCCACAGCAGTCAATAGACATCTGCTTCTATTTTGACTGCTCACAAAAGTTATTACATACAACCACGCTACGTTGATCAGTACTTCTTGGCAGGCTTCTTTCTCGTGGGTAGCGGAAGAAGGTATTTCTCATCAATGGTTAACAGTCAGCTGCCTCATGGGATTATCAGAATTACAAAACCACTCCATAGCCTTAGCACCGTCAAGGGAGATGATCTACTAGTTGATTTCGGGGAACTGCGTAGCGGTCAACAAAAGCCAAGTACCTACCTATGTATCAATTCTATACAAGACCCCACTAGCATTGCTACTTTCTATCTCTGGTAAGTAACGGGCCGAGATATCTGTAGATCTTCGCGAAGTGAGCCGTTAACGTCTGTTCAGATGGATTTCCTGGCATGTTCAACCTTGATTAAGTGACAAGTGGTTGACAGTAAGTAATTATAATCTACTACGGGGTACAGATACTCAGGACTCAATTATCCATGGTCTTTATACAACCGTACCCCGTTCTGTTAATTACTGATACTCTTATCCTTCCTTTAATTCCCAGGATAGTCGGAGATATCGAACCCACTCCACCGTAACATCCCTGTGTGTGGATTGAGGCTCACCATCATGATTTGTAGGAAAGTGACAAGTTGATACGAACTGCTCCATGGCGATTTCCCTAGAGCCGCTAGAGGATCCCATTGGTTAAGATGAGGCTCCGAATGGGTACTCTCCAGCGGCTATACCAAATCACAATCTTGAGGCACATTATCTAGCCTCCAAGTTCGCCGAAGGAAGAAATCTTGAGTGTACAGAATACACGACTAACCTTCATCCCGGCGTCGAAGTGCAAAGCGTGCTGGTATCTATGTCTTCTTTGGAAATAGGACCTGTACGGAATTGGAGTCGTATCAACAGTCGACAAAGAGAAAGTACGTGGATGAATTGATGACATGCCAGGTAGAGTCGATGAGAGAATTAGTTAGAAAGGCCACTAGCAGCGTCCTTGATAATGATCTGCTTATCTGTATTGTCTACTTGATGTCAAGGACTTTAGTAAATTACTGGTCTCTTCCATGGTGCTATCGGGAAATGCCATTGGAAAGACCGAAGCTCTGTAAAGAAAGAATAGATCGGCAACAGATAGAGGCAATAGCCAAGGATTTTTGCAGGGGATTTTAAGCGCTCTCTCTCCTTGGCGACCCTTAGGCTAGGTAGAAGTAAAATTGGGGGTCAAAAGTCTACGAACGCCAACCCCACTTCCACGTAAAACACCAACGCGTACCGTGACAGCTCTACAATTTCACTTATCTACAATTATAGCAATTCCTTATCAAAATGAAAAATATTTTTACCGAAATATACACCCAACGCAGTAGAAATCAGGAATTCAGCGAGGTGGCTAAAGCTCTTATAATTCACGAGGTAGAGACGGGAAGGTCCTATCGCACTGTCACGAAAGACACAAAGACATCACCATCAACTGTCTACCAAATCGTTCAACGCTGGAAATCTCAACGAACTCTTACCTAAAAACGACGTACAGGACGTCCTAAGAAACTCACGGTTCGTGAGATTTGAATGATATTAATCATGCTAAAATGCAACCACAGGATCTCATATGAATCACTTGTCAATTATCTAGGAGGTAAAGTCTCCCCAAAAACATTACATCGAGTTATCCGAGTCTATTATGGGCATAAATGGAAAGCAATACAGAGGATTCCGCTATCAAAAGAAACAGCAAGACAGTGGCTTTTATGGTGTCAAGGTTGGGAGGATGAAATTGAAGAATTGACAGAGGTATAACTATTCAAACATTATATGTCATTAAAGCTCAAGAATCTTTCACTGAACTAATGATAGCTTCAGACAATTTTCAGCGATGAGTCTACAATTCAGTCCCAACCAAATTATAAAAGAGGATGGATATTTCGCAAGCCTTACGAGAAGTTCATGAAGCCTTTTATTAATGTCACAGTCCACAGGAAGGCCAAGATATCGATTATGGTTTGGGCAGTAATCTGGAGAGGTGGAAAATCTGATATTGTTATAATGATATATGATGAGACCGCCAAAAGAAGAGGATATACTTCCAAAAGTTATCAATTGGCATTATCAGAAGGCCTTCTTCCTATTTATAACGGCATATGGCGATTTCAACAGGATAATGCAAGAATTTATACATCAGAGTCAACTATAGAGTGGTTGATGGAGCACGGGATTGAGTTTATTGACTGGCCTGTACATTCCCCTGACCTCAACCCAATTGAGCATATTTGGAAGCTTTTGAAGCTCAAAATAAGGAAGTTATTCCCTTATATAGAGTACATAAAAAAGAATGAAGCAAATATCGCAGAATTGATAGAATGCATCAAGTTGGCATGGGCAGAGATCACAACAGAAGAGATTAATAACCTGATAGACTCTTTATCACGCAGGATCGAAGCTTGCAAGAAAGCACGGGATTGGTATACCAAATATTAAAGAGCAGAATCAGGGCTTCAAAATGATATATAATACATCTCAATTGACCATTAATTGATATATTTCTTTATAAGTGAAGTTATCACACCCGAATCAATTGAGGTGGTTGGGGGTGGAGCGTTCGTAGAATTTTGACCATTAATTTTTAGTTAGCGCCGCTTAACTTGATGATATAAGTAAAAAGATATCACTACAGGTACCTTCTACTTATAGACAATCATAATGAATACCATTTAGCAGGGACTATTTATGTACTAATATGTGGCAAAATAGGAATCCCTTTATTAGGTCTTATCAGCCAGTTTGCAATTGGATGATCGGCCCTAGAAGAGTATCTCATTGATCGGAAGCTCGAAACAATACCTTTATCTAGCCATAGGACCGCCAAGGGGTTGGGGCAAAAACCAGAACCCCAGTACGACCCATAATATCAGAGAAATCTGTCTATAATCGGGCTCATTACTCCTATTAATGGCTGTGAAAGTTCCTTGCATTCACACCTCCACGCCAATCTCTGGCCGGAGGTACTGAACCAGAGAGAAACAACGAACGGTAGGTAAACATGCATCAACCATTCATCACCAAGGTTGCCACCATACAATGGTCTGTCATGATACTTGCTGATGAGCTCGACATATTACCCTCTCTGGTAAACGGGCACTAACAGCATCTTGGTACAGAGAGCAGCGCGGCTGAAGTGGGTAAAGGGGCAGTTGTCCTGATTTCATCTGTTGAGCGGCCTTCCACTTAACACATGTTGTCCTAGATGAGTGACGCCTCTCCAAGCAGTAGATGAACGCACAGAAGCACCTACAGGGCTGCGATAATGAATTCGAAGCTTCAACACCTTGATGTTACATATCATATAAGTTCCTCACAGCCACCGCGCGAGGGACGTTCAATCGACAACCAGGACGCCTTGCTATTGGCATGTTGATTGGAGGATAGGACCTCAAACTATACATTCTGTTGTATATTAGTCTGCTGTTGCTCAACAGAACTAAAGGAGGCATGGTATAGAGTAGAGGGCCTATTCAGAAGAGAGGAAGCTGCGTTTCTATTTCTCAGAGATACAACTGTTACAAGTGAGCTCGATCAAATGGCAGATCATGTTTATACCACCAGATCTTTCGGAAACCGTTAACAGCTATATTTTCACGTTTAATCTGTAGACTGCACAAATGAATATATGGTATTGTGATTAAAATCCGGACCAATTTTAGTTCTGGAGCATGATGATGACTGACTGATTTGGTCTGGGTGCGGACTCGATCATTGTCAGTGGGTAGTGTATTGCGAAGCAGCAAATGGCTTCTGTTGATATGTTATCTCTGCCTTGGCTAAGCTTATGCGAAACTTTGGAGACGGTAACAAGCACGATAGTTATCCAAATGATTAAGTCGTGATGGCGAAGCCATGGTCTCGGAGATGGGTACCTAGCGATGGGTTCGCTTGCAACCGTGTCGATGATTCATTCTGGAAAAACTAAGTTAGATCCATCGTGTATGTTGCCGCAATGTGCAGCAGAAACAGGCCATTGATGATGAGCCACCGGCCTATCTCAGCGGCTTCCTGGTAAAGCCGGGGACACGACCATGGATCTTGGAATGACTGAACGTAAAGCTAGAGTATTGGGATGGAACCTCGCGACACAACGGTGCTAGACTCGGAGGATGGATGGTTCCGGTTGGATTTGGAACAGGAAGAAGCTTCGCAAGACAAAGACGATAGGCTCGAGAGGTGACTGCTGCTGAGTGACTCGCACCATGATGAAGAGCTTAAACGGTAATAAGCAGCTCCATTCGGGATTGAAGGCTCGTTGCTTGCTGATGTTGACTTTACTCGAATCATGACTAGCCGCTCGCTGGTAAGACTTAACAACAGACTCTCCAAAGGGTCAATGGCCAGGGCTGGAACAAAGACATTCTAAGGCAACTCGCCATTGCCGTCCATCAACACATCGATGAATTACGTTGTCTGTTTCTGTACTGCATATACCGCCACAATTTAGGCTTATCAATTACCATGTCTATGCATATCCATGAGCTCGCACCTAAGGAGCTCTCTTGTCCATTATCTTCATGGTCTTGGGAGGTAACTCCACCCATGACAATTCAGTTCCTGAAAGAAAATATTTGATAGTATGCTTATTCACAGCGGGTCTTACTGGCATTCCATTTACTGGCTATAGCTAACTCTCTTTAAGGGAACTTAATGTAACTAGTTATAGACTATATAACTAAGATAATATAGCTATTCTCTATCAATATAGAAATAATAGCTTTAGAACTTATTAAGCTTTTCCATTAAGAAATTAAACTCCATTTTAGGGTACTTAATGGTATAGTTATTAATAGAGAATTAAGTTTTATAAGTAAATTTTAGTCTTAAGTATATTTTTTATTAAGAATAAAATAATAACTTTTTATAGTACTTTATCCCTAAATTAATAACTAAATAGAATAAATAAACTAAATATTAAAATACTACCTTAGATATTTTATTTTAGT
>JAJJWM010000528.1:0-33970 GCA_021655865.1 Fusarium guadeloupense
TTTTTTTTTTTCTCGCTCCTCGTCAACCTGTAAGGGTAGGGTCTTGGTTCAGGTGTGGATACTCGACTGCTCTGTTCATCTGTTCCGAAATGCCTAGGCCTCCCTGGTCAGTCAGTTCAGTTCAGTCGAGTTGGCTTCTTAGTTTGGCTCTGGCTCTGGCTCTGGCTCTGGCTCTGGTTCTTGGGTTCCTCAAAAGCGCCGTGCCCCGTCTTCCTTACCCCCATCCCCTTCCTTCTCGTCTACCGTTTTCTATTCTGTCCTGTCGTTATAGCTTCTGCTTGTCGACGCTGAATCTGAATCGCGACTTGTCAGATCTCAATTGCCTCTCCCTTGTATTGACGACACGAGGTCAACGCCCGCGCATCCCGCGCCGTCGAATCATTTCTCGCTTCGTTCCGACGCACGACGCACGACGCACGACGCACGACGCTCGTCCCTCGTTCACCTTCCGTCCGCCTCTGCTCGCGCGCCCACGGACCCTTCCCCTCTAATCCAACCCGTAACCCGTCCGTCCTGACCTGAGAGGCCCCACCTCCTCGAGACGTCTGCTTTCTCTTCTCGTCCGGTCTTTCTATCAGTCCAACTCAAAAATCTACAACCATAAACTTGAATTCCTACGGTATATCTGTACGACAACTGTGTAACCCTTTTCGCCGAAAAGCCCGCCAAAATGGGCCTGTTTTCCCGCAAGGACAAGACGCCAAAGGGCGATCAGCCCATCAACACCTCGCAATCCAATGTGAGCGTAAACTCTCACTCCTCGAGCTTGAAATCTCCTGCTGGCGCCCCTCGCAACCCGCTCAACCGAACTTCTGGGACTAGCACATCCCCCGCTGGCCCAATGTCTCCAGTCAAACTCCCAAAGATCGACCTCCCTCGACCTCCGGACCCTCAGCTCGACCCGGCCGGTTACCTGCGAAGTCTTGGGGCTGTGAGAGAACGAAGCAAGATCGTCACCGACAAGGCTCTGCGCAACGAGTTGAAGCATTTTGATGTGGACATGAGCAAGTTTCCTGATGTGGTCACTTTTGTTACTGGAATTATCAAGGTACGTGTTTGCGATGCACTGTCTTAACTTAACGACAGGGGGTTGTTGTAGCGCATTTGGCTAATAACCTGCAGCGAGACTACGATGCCCCTTTTACCTCTATTCCCGGCCATGGCAGATATCAACACTTTGCCGTGGGCGGTCGAGATCGCATTGCCCAGCTTCTTTCCACCTGGCCTACCAACGTGGACAACACAGAGCGCTGCCGACGTCTGATCGACCTTTTCCTCGTCAGCGTGTTGCTTGACGCCGGTGCCGGAACCTCGTGGACCTACAAGAGCAACGAGAATGGTCGCGTGTATAGAAGGTCTGAGGGTATCGCAGTTGCTAGCTTGGAAATGTTCAAGACTGTGAGTAAACCGTGTTGGTTGCATAATGGGATGCTGATATTGGCAGGGATTGTTTTCTGGAAACCCCAACAACAAATTCCAGGTCGACAAGGATGGTCTCAAGAATCTCACGGTCGAGAAGCTTGCCGCTGGTCTTCAGTCAAGACCAGGCAATGAGATGGCCGGCATCCAAGGTCGAACTGATCTGCTGATCCGCTTGGGTGAAGCTTTAGCCGCCAAGGACGATTTCTGGGGCTTTGATGGACGCCCTGGATGCTTGATCGGTAAGTTACTCCAAAAACCTATTTCGACAATGCTAATTTTGTAGATCACCTTCTCGGTCATCCCTCGACACAAGCATCATCCTTGCTTATTGTTCCCCTTCCTGTTCTTTGGAACGTCCTAATGACTGGCCTCGCCCCTATCTGGCCTACAACCCGAACCGCGATCAATGGCGTTACTCTCGGCGATGCTTGGCCTTGCCAATCCATGCCTCAGCCTGGTACCTCACCCAAGGTTTCCGCTTTCCCCAACAGCTCGAACGCCGCCGCTTGGGAATCCATCCTGCCATTCCACAAACTCACTCAATGGCTTACCTACTCTCTCATGCAGCCTATGCAACAACTGCTGAAAATGCACTTTGCTGGCACCGAACTCCTCACAGGTCTTCCCGAGTACCGAAACGGTGGTCTCTTTGTTGATATGGGTGTCTTGAATCTGAAGAAGGACGATTCAGAGAGAGGTCTACAGAACTACTCCGACTGGGTGCGACGGACAAACGCAAAGGGTGTCGAGGTAGCCCCTATGTTTGAGCCCAGTGACGACGTAGTTGTTGAGTGGAGGGGTGTCACAGTCGGCTTCCTTGACATGCTATGCACCGAAGTCAACAAGACGCTCAAGCCCGAGTTGGGAGGAAACGAATTGACTTTGGCGCAGGTGCTGGAGGCTGGTAGCTGGAGGGTAAGTAAACTCCTGTCTCCAACAAAATACACGCTAACATGGAATCAGGGTGGACGTGAGATTGCCGAGATCAATAGGCCCAATACCAAGGAGCCCCCGATTCTGATCGAGAGCGACGGAACCCTATTCTAATGCTTCGTATGCCCTTCTTGGATGTATTACTGAATAAATATGACGGAACGTGAGGTACAATTGGGTATAGAGAAAGGAGAGCGGGGTGGAGGCAGTGCTTAAAATTTCTCGTCTTCGGAAAGCATCATCATTTTCCATTATCCAGATGGCCATAAGGCATTGATTAGGGGGTTTTTCATTACAGGGCAAAAGAACTGCGGGCGGAAAAGGACCTTGGCAGCTTGCCTAGTTTTTATAATTGAGACACAAGTCGGTAAAGCGTCGATTACGCTTCAATTGTTTTCTTCTATTCTTATGTTTGAGGTATTTGTATAATTGGGATGGTCTTGTTATTACATCTTGATAGATACATGCTAGATACAGTACTTTATATCTTTATCCAGCGCCAAAATGTCAGCCTTATAAAGCTCCATATCTCATTTGCTCCCAATGCTAATTATACAATGCCCAATCCAACTGTTGGATTCAGTTTACCTATATTTACATTTCGTTGATGGTACACTCCCTCATTGCTTGTACTTCTTCTCAAACTCCTCGCGCTCAAGCTTTCGGCGCATCTCCTCGAGCTTGCGGATTTTTTCCCGGCGGTTCTTCTCGGCGCGCTCCTCTGCGGTACTGGTGACTTGGCCGGTGTAGTTGCTGATCTGATCGGACAAGCCCTTCTTGGCGTCATTGATGTTGTCGGTCACACGCTCACGAAGACCGCTGAGACCAGTAGACTGGGTAGGTCGAGGGGGCTCATACTTGGGCTTCTCGACCTCGAGGATAGGGAGGTCCAGGGCGCGGCGGACCGTCTCGTTGTTGAGGATGAGGGCTGTGACGAGGGTGGCTGAGCCGGTGCTGACCATCATGAGGTTGACGCCAGCGGAGAGGAAGGTTGTGCCAATGAAGCCGACGGTACCGAACACCCACATCATCTTCTTCAACATTGCCTTTTGGGAGGCGGGTGTGTACTTGGAGTTGACCTGACAACGTTAGAAATGGGTTTGGGATGAGTATATGGGGGACTTACCATCATGGCACTGAACAAAAGACTGGTGCCAATGGCGGGGAGGAGGAAATAGGGGTCAGAGGCCGTGAGGTCGGGAAACCAGAGGAAACCAGCGTTCTCGAGAGAGGGAACAGGGATGTGCGCCATGCCACTGATGATTCGGAACAGACCGAAACTGAAGGGAATTTGCAGAAAAGACCACAGCATACCCGTGTTCTGAGCGCCGTACTGCTTGCGAACCATCTGGCCGAGGAACTGGCCCTTTTGCTGCATCTCGCGATCGCCCGTCTGGAAACCCTTCTTCAAGAGCTCCATGGCCTCCTCGGAGCGGGGATCCTTCTTCATCTGGTTCATGGCAGCGTTGAACCTGAGACTGCGAACCTGAGGGTAGAACATAAGAACACGCAGCAGGAAGGCCGTAGCGATGATAGAGCCGCCCCAACCCAGGCCACTCCAGACATGAACGTGCTCGAGCAACCACTGCATCATTGACGTGGGACCCCAGCCGTAGTCGAGGCCGATCTCGCGTAGGAAACCAATGTTCTCGGGCATGTTGAGGATGTTGGGGTTGGCGAGGTCGGCGATGGCCGTGAGGTCGAAGTCGGATGGCATGGAAGAGGAGGGCTCGGCGGCCTTAGTCGCATCTGTGACGAAGTCGGCGGGGATTTTGGCGGCATCGTTGGCGGTGGTTACGGGCTCAATTGTCGCGGGGGGAGTGGGAGCCTCGGGTGTTGATGTCGTAGCGGCCTCAGCGATGGGCTCTTCTGTCTTCTTCTTTCCACCCCAACCCCAGCCCCAGATGGAGATTGTCCTTGAAGAAGCAATTCCGCCAAGAACGATAGGCGCAGCAATATTTTTAACCCCAACCCTCGTCCCAGTCGTAAGAGATGTGCGGGAATTCCTTAGCGCCGTACCGAATTGTCGAGCATCTCCGAGTTTTCGGCTCAAGGTTCTTGAAGAAATCTATCATGATCAAGTTGTTAGTGTATGTGATGACATTGAGGCGAATGTGACGTACAGATTGACCGCAGAGTGGCCTCTGGAAAGCGCCCGAAGGCAGGGAGCGCACAATTCCTCGACTGGGAATCATCGCGGCGGTGTTGAGGTGGGTTGAGTGGATGATGACTTTGGTGGTGCTGGGAATTTTTTGGAGGGCTTCCGGGGACCGGCGGGTAAATATCGGGTTCGCGATAGTCCGTCGCCGATGGTCTCGGGACCCTGGTCATCGGGCCTCGGCCTGTGACGAGTCGATAGCAATGAGTAGAGTGGAGTTGATTGAGAGAGTTTGGTTCGACTGGAGTTGAAAACCTGCTGCATTCGGTTTGTGGTATTTACAGTTTGAATCTGCTGCTCTGCAACGATATGTTGCAGTCCATGTTCCTGTCTAATGATGTAGTCTCAATTATTTAACATTTGATATGCGTCCAACCCGTCCCTAGCTCTCCCGTGTATATAATTCGTAGCAATAAGGGCGTAATTAGATCTTCAGGCATGAAGCAGGGGTTTGAAGCGTCCCTGTCGAGGCGAAACGACTTCTCCAAACGCTGTTCACTCTAGGCTCGCAAGATCGTCCAGCGAAGGTCGAGGATTGTATGACTTTTCTCGAAGCTCGATACCAGGTCCGATAGGGTGAACTCTTCTCCGTGAAAGAGGGAAGACCTGAGTCTATTAGTACAGTCCAAGAGACGCATAAAGCTGCGCATAACCGAGTGAAACTTACCTTGGTACCGCCCCATCCTAGCCTGAAAGCAGCTTCGTGGGCAAAAAGCTCACCAAAACCGAGCATCATTCCGTTGATGAAGGGAAGAAGCAAGTTGATAGCAGCTCCCCGTATCAGAGTCCAGACTGTAGGAGGCTTGTAGAGAATAACGGGAGAGTTTGATGAAGGAGGTGAGGATAGCTCATCACCTCCAGAGTACAGTTCGCTATCGGAGTGCACCGTGACGCCGGATTCGGCGAGGTGGTTATGTTCGTCGGACATGGCAGAGGATAAATATGTTGAGGGAGTATGTAGACGTTCGTTGGAGGTAGGTGAAGCTTTGGCAGTTGGGCTCCGTTAAAGCTTGACCATGTGGTTGATGCGGCTTCGGCTGAAGGAGGTTGACGACGATCTCGGCTCTCAACCGTCCCGACCAGGCCCAGCTTCGCTTCCCCCAGATACTTACGTAAGGCTGCAGGGCCGGGGTCGGTGACTAGTGGGGCTGATGAAGTCAGAAAGGTGGAAGGTGGGGTGCTGCCACCACCGCCACCAGAGCTTGTGCTTTGTGCTTGCAGTGGTGACGAGCAAGCTGCCTGCCTGCTTTTGCTTTCTCATCAACAAACTCATCACATTGCAGAATTCTTTTCAGGATTTCTGTTCACACTTCTCAACAGACTCTATAAAACTCAAGAGTACACACTCTTTTAACCATCACGCACGATCTCGCTTCATTCTCTCTTTCCCAAATACCCCGCCTCATTTCATCAACATGGCAGACCGCGAAGGCCAGATCGTGGAGTTTGCTGGTTTGAGCGGCGCAAGCCCAGAAGAGGTACATAACCCTCCCATCTCTTATTCAAGCTTCATAACTAACACTCTCAAGGCTAGACAGTACCTTGAAGCCCACAACTGGGACCTAGCCGAGGCCAGCAACGCCTGGTTCCGCGACGCTGAAGAAGATAGCCGCGACACATCAACAGATCCCGCTGCTGCCCCTGACAACTATACCGGTCCCCGAACTCTCGACGGCCGACCAGCTCCAGAGGCTGCTCGAGGTGGTAGCAGTCAAGCGGCTCGCAAGCCCGCTGCGTCGCAGCAAAAGAAAAAGGGAATTGCTACCTTGGGATCCCTCGGCGGTTCATCTCATCAACACGACCACGGCGACGACGATGACGACGACTTCGATCCTGAAGACGATGATGGAAGAGGAAACTTGTTCGCAGGTGGCGAGAAGTCAGGATTGGCTGTTCAGGACCCGAAGCAGGAGGGCGGTCCGAAGAAGATCATCAGTGACATTCTTGCCAAGGCCCGAGCGTAAGTGATGGAGTACATAAACCAGGGCAATAACTAACAAGACTAGAAATGCTGCGCGCCCAGAAGCTGAGAACGAAGCTGGACCATCCGAGCCCTCCCGATTTCGTGGAACCGGACAGACTCTTGGTGGTGAGGGAGTAGAAAGCCGAAGCATCCCCGATCCTCTTGGTCCATTGCGCCCTACCAACGCTGAGCCTCAAGAGCGAATCCTTCACATCTGGCAGGATGGTTTCAGCATCGATGATGGAGAGCTTCGCCGATTTGATGACCCTGCCAATCAGGCCGACCTTCAAATGATCCGATCTGGTCGTGCACCTCTTCATCTTATGAACGTGCAGCATGACCAACCTATCGACGTCAAGCTACACCAGCACGAGACGCCGTACCAGCCTCAACCAAAGAAGTACAGGCCTTTCGGTGGCTCTGGTCAACGACTTGGAGCTGTTGTTCCTGGTACAGAGAGTACCACACAGAGCTCCAGCTCTACTACAGCTGCGCCTGCCGCCGCCGCTTCTTCTTCTTCCAACGCCCCCTCGGTCGATGATTCTCAACCAACGATTATGATCCGAATCCAAATGCCCGATGGCACACGCTTGCCTGCTCGATTCAACACTACCCACACCATCGATGATATTTACGGTTTCGTGCAGGGAGCGTCACCGGATACACGAACTAGGCCTTGGGTCCTAGCCACAACATTCCCCAACAAGGATCACACCGATCGCAGCCTTGTGCTCGGAGAAGTGCCCGAGTTTAGAAAGGGAGGCACTGCTGTGGTCAAGTGGATTTGAACGCATGGGATAGGTTGGCGTTGAGGTTATGATTTACGGACTGGCTAATTGCATCCGGATGCTTAGCATGGACTGATAGATAGGCCAAGGATGAATAGAGCTCATCACAGCAGCAGCTGACAAGATTCGTAAAGAATAAGTCGTATTCTACGCACAGCTGCGGTTATACCTTCTGATTTCCTGAACGCCCATCACCGTCGCACGTGCAGTGGTATCTGTACCTCAACACCTAACGCCTAAATAACAAGTTGTACGCCGCGATAACTCCAGCCATATATTTCACATTGCACCATCACTAGGCGGCAGCAGGTGTGGTCGCATGAGCAGGTTGAGTTACAGGTCCGTCAAGGAATCTAAAGTGCTCAATCGCAATCTGACAGTTGAGCATTGCAGCGTTGAAACGAGCTTCGCCTGGGGGGAGAACCACCATAAGATATGTGTTCGTTGTGAACTTGAGGATGAAAAGACTAAACCGCGTGCCGGCCTTGTGCTCCATGCGGATAAACTGCTCAGCATTACGTGGTGTACCCGTGAATCGCGAAATACTCTGCTTGAAATGCTTCATAATGTTGGACATGCGCTCCAGACGGTCCTCGGTAGGGTTGCGTTGGCCTTCAGGAGATGTCCAGGATGATACAGCAAGGAAAGACGTGCGTTCGAACAAGAGTAGCTCCTCAGCTTCAATAGCAAGGCCGAGGTTAGCGAGATTGCGCTCGATAACTGCGAGGTTGGGAACGAGATCGTGAATAATCGACGCCCAAGCCTTGTACAAGCTCTGGTCCCAGATAGACGTAGCGAAAGGTGTAAGCTCGACCGAGGATGGCGCGATACCGACAGAGTTGGCGTACTCGAACGTCTTTTGGCGAACGACGCGAATGCGCTCGTCGTAGACGGACTCGCGGGCCGTAGGGACGACAAGGTCCATCTTGTGAATGAGGATGTAGATCTTTGCGGCGGGCGAGTATTGCAGCAGGGCAGAGAGGATAGAGACGTAGGTTGCGAGATCGCGATCGACGTCGCGAGATTCGATATCGAAGACGTAGATGAGGACACCGACGTTGGAGAATACGTGGACGCGTTGCTGTGAGAGGTAGTTTTCCATAAAGGCCTCTTGGCCGCCGCAGTCCCAGAGGTTGAGGGTGAGGTTTCCGAGGAATTTGACGTGCGAGAGATCGATATCGATGGTTGCGCCTCTGGTAAGCGGGTTAGAAGGAGTCAGAGAGGGAGGGACGGAAGGAGAACGTACAGTCTTCGTGTGTCGCGGGCGATGTAGTTACTAAAGATGATACTCCTCATACTCGACTTTCCAGAGCCGGATTTGCCCATGAGCAGCACCTTTTTCTTCTTAGGCTTCTTGACCTCGCCAAGAAGCTCGGGTGCCGGCTGCGTGGCCTCTGATAGAGGGTTTTCGATGTAGGACGCCATGGCTTGGGGGAGTGGTGTGTGGTGTGTTGGATGGAAGAATGATGATAGTAGAGGTTGGAGTTTGGAGGGGAGCTTGGAAGGGTAGCTTTGGCGCTTGGGTGGATTGGGTTTAGTGGGGATCGGAGTGAAACGTCTTGGCTAAGGTTGTACTGTACTGAACTTGGGACATCCAAGGGTTTTGGTTGTCCAATGATTTAAAGCTGATTCTTTAGAATAATTGGTCTATTTTTCTGGAGTTATTCATTCGTCTAAGCAGTGAGCCTAATGAAGTTGTGATCTCCTTTGAAACGACTCTCTTACATTGCATATTCTGCGTTACATCACGATCGTCGTGTCAAAGGCAACGTCTCATACATTCAATAATAAACTTATATTGGATCTCAACGCGGTGTTATCCAGTCGAACTGACTGTGCGATGATACTACACCTACTATGTAGGTCGTCTGCTCTTAGGCTGATGTCGGGTAAAGAACCGGGAATAGTGTATATGCTCATAACCGTTCATAACATGAAATACTCCAGGGTAACTAAGGGTATTAGAACGAAAATAGTATATAAACCAGAAGTGTCTTCTTGAGACTTACCAATAGCTAGATACTCTAGTCTTCTTTTACTCTCCTTGTTGGCCCTTAATACGGTAATACTTTTTGTACTAGTAACCTCTTTGAGTAAAAAGCCATCGAAGATAAGACAAACATGGTGGCGTTCCCTCCATGTGGCCATTTGGCTGTACGCATTCTTCAAGATGTTTACGGCCAATATACAGTTTCGCTGTCGTATCTGACTCATCACGATGTACTACCTGGGGTGACAAAAAGAGGACGTAATCTCTATCACAACGGCAGATCGTGAATAGGTATACAAAAACTGACACCCTCTTCTCATGATCACTGCCAACGCTCATGTGCAACTGTTCACTGGTTTCAAATTAATCAATCACACAGAGATCGTTATAAAAAAGACAGCTCTGGCTATCCGACGGCTTCATCTTCAAACATGGGACCTTAGTCCTATTCGCATACCGACTTATCTTTTCTCACTACACTTTCTACCATACACGATGAGAAGCAGCGTAGCTACGCTAGCCATCTGGCTCTTGGTCTCTATCAGCCCGATGACAGGTCACATGGAAATGTATAGCCCAGCTCCTCTGCGATCCAAGTTCAATCCATATACGCACGACATCGACTACAGCATGACAAGTCCTCTGCTCACAGATGGCTCTAACTTTCCATGCAAGAACTACCACGGACTACTGTATACTTCCGCTGGAACTCCCGTAGCAACTTTCAAAGGTGGAAAGTCATATGCGATAACCATCACCGGCGAAGCTATTCATGGAGGCGGCTCATGCCAAATTTCACTCTCCATCGATGATGGAAGATCGTTCCGTGTGCTGCGCAGCTTCATCGGAAACTGCCCTCCGAATCCTGGATATAGCAGTTTTGATTTCAAAGTACCAAACGATGTACCGCAGCAGGATCGAGCACTTCTCGCATGGACGTGGTTCAACAGACTCGGGGATCGCGAGATGTACATGAACTGTGCATCTGTGACCACTGAACCGGGCGAGGGGCAATCCGACGACTTTTGGGCTCGGCCGCTGATGTTTGCAGCAAATATTGGGAATGGTTGCGTAACGCTTGAGTTGAAGGATGTCTTATTTCCAAAGCCCGGGGATGCTTCGGTGACGGTAGGGAGCCCCGTGCCGCCGGTCGGGAATTGTGGGACTTCGGATCCGGGGTATGAATAAGGGTAAGATGCTGAGATTTTCTGGAATGAATCAGAAAGGAAGCAGGATGCACAAAGGAGAAGTAACCAAAAACCTCGTCTGGTGTTGCTAGATGAAGTGTACTCAGCTAGAGGATAGCTAATTCCATCAATGGTACAGCAGCAACTTGGGTATTCTTTTGATCATTTCATCATGTCATAATCCATCAGGATGCATGCACAGTCAAGTTCAATACACGGACGGGTATGACATGGTTTCACATCTTGAACTATCATGAATTATAGTGATCAAATGTTCAAAACACAACTAAGCTCTTGATAATCCAGTTCTCAGGTCTTGTCCCAAAAACTGGTGAAGGACCAAAGCTCGACCGAAGACTCTTCCCGGACTAGCCATCCAATCCCAAGCTTTCAACCTGCCTGGAACGGCAAGAGGCTCTCTGCACTAGGGCTGTAAGAGTATAGCTCGACCCCTTGCACCCCACAGAACTGATGCATGCCAGCTTAGTGTAAGCGATATCGACACCAAATCCTTCTTCTATGCTGAACTCATGAACCAAAAAGAGGGTATTACCAACAAATACTCATAAAATCAAATAACCGGCCAGGGTTTACTACACTCTTAACTCCAAGACATTGCTCCAACGCCTAGATAGAAAAAAAAATTGAGCCTTAAACGGACTCATGAAAAGGAATGCTTGTCGGTTGACAGATCAGTTGATTCGTTGTCGTTGATCTCGCTCACTGCCCCGGTGAGGATCGACCATACATTGTCCATGGAACTCTTCCGATCGACAATATCGCTGGGAAATGTTAGCCTGATGAGTCTTCGTAACACAAGAGCCCTACTGACACTTTCCGACCTTTGCTGTCGAAAAAGGGTGCATCGTCGTCAAGGTACTTAAGCCGACGAAGGCCATCTTGTTCATTACCAAAACTGACAAACTGAAAGGTAAAGTCGGTGTCGTTGACTCTCTTCTCCTCCATCAGCCCCACGATATTCGAAATGCTCCCTTCCACACCGCCCTCGCGAATTGGATCGCCCTCCCAGACCCCATCTGTCAAGATCAAGACGCTAGTTGGTCGTTTTGAGTCCACCATCTTCCCATCTGCAAAGATCTTGTTGAGCGAGTGCTTCATGTTGCAGTACCTCTCAGCCTCGTTCTTCTTGAACCACTGCCGAACTGGGATGAGAAGGCTCTCGGTTGAATGGGGAAGACGAGACTTGAGCGCCGATGGATATCGCTGAGTAGCCTTTGACGTGAAGCGGATTTCTACACCCGAGCAGTCAATGTCTTTGACGAGCCATACTAGGGCCTCGACGACCTTGAGGACTTCGCGCACCTTGATACGCATTGAATCAGAGTCATCTATGATGAAGATGAAATGTCGTGGTTGCATGCGGTGACAAAATTGTTTATAGCCCTCCAATGCCTCTCTTTTCCCTTTGTTTTGGCGGTGCTTGAGAACATCGTCCACGGTCAAGGTCCCATAAAGATTTCTGTCTCTTCGTATTGAGGTTGAATAATCTCTTGATGGGCAGGGAGACTTTGAACTGGAGGGCATACCCAGAGAAACTCCGGATCCTGAAGCTGGAGAATGAGAGTTGCCTTGTGACGGAGTCAACATGCCGGTATAGGCCGACATCGGGCGCGAGCCTTTGGCTATGCCATTACGTGATGGCGTTAGGGCTGATCGAGAAGGGTCTTCGAGCTCAGAAAGACTAGTTCTACCTGGCCGGTTTTGGACAGGGCTCGTGAATTCATTTGTTATTCTATTCGGAATTCCTATGGTTGGAAGATTCCGAGTGCTGACTACCAAGGAGCCGGATTCTACCCCCTTTTGGCTGGGCCGGGCAATTGGAAGATCGTGATGTCTAGTGTTCGCAGGCACAGTTGGGCTTATGACTGGGTGCTTCTGGTGGTTTTGTTCTGGTTGGACTCGATACTTGTTATCTTCTCGGGGCGATTGAATCGCAGGCGAGACGGTGTCAGTTCTGGTGCGGTCGTAGGAATCTGGGCTGAAAGATTCGCGCACAGGTTTTCTGTGAGGAATGTCTGTATGCATGCTTGCAAATTGAGAAATAGTGGACTTGGTGTCTTGGAACTTGACGTTAAACTCATGCCAGATATCCATGGGATCACCTCTCTTAGCGAGAGGCACAAGCATCTTGCGATCCACCAAGTTGCACACGCCTCGAGACAAGAAAGTAGACCCTTTGAGGCTATCGACCGCAGTTCGATGGGCGTTGGTGACAGAAGAGAGTACAATCGAGCCGTTGTGAAAACAATTGTCGTGGCCGCTGCCCATGATAAAAGTGTGATACGTCTCAATCTCCTCTCTACGTGCATTGGTCGCCTCTCGGAGGGCTGTAGTACCGCCTGCCATCCAAACTAGAGCCTCGCTGATGACACAACCAAGAGACCACACGTCGCAGGCCATGGGGACTTGTTTAAAGTCCCTTTCCTGCTCTTCGTAGAACCTCGAGGCTTCGGGGGCACCTAGGCATGCTTGATAAGTCACTCTTTCCGTGGGACTATCGAAACGCTATACTCACTGTAAGTTCTGTTACCGTCATTGTTCTGTGAGCTTAGATAATTCTCGTCAACTCGCTGTGTGGTGGTTACGGTGTCGAAATCAGCAAGCTTGAGCTTGAAGCCAGATGAGAAGAAGCCATGTTCGCCAGGAAAGACGAGAATGTTGGCAGGATTGATGTCTCGATGAGCACTATTTCAAAACATGAGTATTCCAATCTGGGTGCGCACGATGATTAAAACTCACAAGCCAGTCCTTTGATCTTCGGGTCCGGATCCGAGGTTTTGAATCTTGTTGATGGCTTTGTTGAGGTCCATCAAGCCTCCCAAGTAATACAGCCTCTCTTCTGCCGAGCGTGGACGTCTGTCACTGTTTAACAGATTGAGTAGGCTTCCACCACTGGCATACTCAAGTATGATAAAGCAACGATTATTCTGCTCGAAAGAACCCAGATAGGTGACAATCTGCTCGCAGGACTCGATGGAAACAAATGCGCTGTGTTCTCGATTCCAGGAGTTTCGCAAGGCTTCGTTTTTCTGTGTTCGGTATTCCTTCAAGACAATGATTCCCTAGTAGATGACTTGGTAAGGTTTGAAGAAGTGAAAAGAGGTGATATGTAGTGACTTACCTTGGGGCTCCATGCTATATCATAGCAGTTGGGATATAGTGTGGCAACTCTGATGAGTGACTTTGCATTGCTCGCTTCCACACTCTTAATGCTGCGCATTTCTTGGATGGGTAGTATTTGGCGTGGGTCAATAATTCTCTTGTCCATAGGAGCCTTGCTCGAGAACATCAGAGGACAGAATCTCCACTGGTTGGCACAGAACTCGATCATCATGTCAACCAGAGTGGGATCGTTGCCAAAGCGACGGGGGTCAAGAATGGGAAGCTGTTGGTCTTGACAGTTATTGGAGACGAAGTGATGGATCAACTCGGTTCGGCAGATATAGAAGAGGATCGAAAAGATATTGAGGTAGCCGTTGAGAATAGTCTCGAGTCGTGTGCGATGTTGAGGACGGTGGGCACGGCGCAAGCGGTTCTCTCCAGGCTTCTTCCACCAACTCTGAACGGTGGCAGGGTAGATGAACTTGGCCCTGCAATCGTAACCGTTTACTCCTTCATGAGAATGCTCTTCAACGTATCGGATGAAATCGTCTGGACGGTCGTCACGGGCTAGGTGAAAGCCGGTACTTTCGGTGGGTGACCGGAGGGTATGGGGGTTTGAGTAATCCATACCAGCGGCCGGCTTGTAGATAATCGTTCATGAAATGGTAGTATTGCGGCGTAATGAGAGAAGATGAGATACATTTAAGTTGATAGAGGATGGGGGTGCGTTGAGACATTATAAGCATCGTTAGATGCGGGAGAGGATGTAAGTGGTTCGCCAGGCTGAGTATGAAAATAACGTGAGGTAAAGTACATACATCACCGCATATTGCCTTGAACTACTGGGGATAGGCAACCATTCCCTTTGGTTAGCAAGGCGGTGCATATCTATGTCCGAGGCTTTCCGAGACCGTTTGATGTATTTAATATGCCCTACAGCTTCTTCCGCCACCATTAGATGCCGCCTTGCATCATTTGAGGCATCAACCAGAGGACGCAGGGCGGTGTTGAAAAGTACAGTCACTGAAAGACGCTTCGAAAGACTCCATCAAGTGATTCTGCCTTGTTATCTATCATGCCATCTTTGTTTAGACAAAGGATAGTTGTTGGATACGAAGATCTGTAAAGCCTTGTGCTCTTAGATTTCTCGCTGCTGACCAGTCTCGGATGACTGACTATTGCGGAAAATAGCGCAGACCACCACACAAACGTGAAAAGGCAACCTTGGCGCATTCAAGTAAGATGGTGTACTCGGCTGCCTTTTCTAGACAGGCGGAGGGATCAGGGTCCTTCTACGCCACTTGCTGTAATTTCAGTGTTAGAAATACTGAACGTAGATTGATTTGAATATCCAATCTAATAGATCACAGTGAGATGCAGTCAGCGATCCCATCATCTGTCTTGTTATAATCAACAATCTATTCAGCCTTGTCACAAAAAATAAAAAAAAAAAGAATAAAAAGATAAAAATACAAAGAAACAGGCTTCCGCCACGCTCTTCTATCTATTGTATGTTCCGTCGTTGGCCAACTTACCTGTATGCAACGTATAAATCCCTGGTCTCAATTCGCCATCTTGATCTGTCTGCGCAGCATAAACACAGCTATCATCCAAGCCAAAATGATTAAAAATGTGATGGTTACAGATATGCCAAAAAAGAGACCAAATATCTGCTTGTTGAGTTTCCACGCCTTCTCAGGCTTCATCTCAGGCCATTCAAGGATCCCGCTCTGGAAAAAGGACTACAGATAATTAGCAGAGTTCCAGTCAAGCTAGGAATTACCTACCGCGATGAATGTCCCAGGTAGAAAAAGGAGTGTGACGAATGTGATGATATGCATTGAAGTCGTGTCTTGTTTGGTCTTGTCGGCAATGTCCTCCATCTTTCGTGCTGACAGTTGGGCGCTTTCTGCGTAGATCTTGTTGATCTGGAAGCTCTTGTATTGAAGAATTCCGTTATACTAGAGCCATCAGATATGGAAATTCTCTCTCCAGGCACTTGACTCACCATGTCTTTGCTCTCTTTGACCAAAAAGAGTAGCGCATCCAACTGCGCTTGACGAGCTTCAATGTTGGCTTCGATGTTCCTCGAACGTCGACATAATTGCAGAACATAGTTCTTGCATTGCTTCTGGATGTCTTTCATCTCAGGTATGTGATACTGAGTCATCAAGCACTGATAGTGCTCTCGTATCTGTCTGATGACTTTGTTGTTAAGGTTGAGCACCAACAGTGCCTCCTGAATCTTTTCTAAAGCACCCTGAAGCATTTGAAGCTCGTTGAAAGAAAAGATTTTGAGGGTCTGGAGTTTTCCAATATCATCTTCAAGATGAAGCGGATTATCTTCCACCTGGTTTTTTCGATTGAAAGAAACTGCCCTGACAAACTTACGAAAACCAAGGCCAGACTCCACGGACTCCTCTGAGGGAGGGTCTGTAATCCCGGTTACAAGCCGACGTATTTTTACAAAGTCAGCCTTGTCCTCGATACTGACTGTTCTGGCCTTGTCTGCTTTTTTGCTGACCTCCTCGACGATCTCGTTCACGTAGAATCTCCAATCGTCGTCGCACCAGTCGAGTATTGTGGTCAACATCTCAAGCGAAGAGATAAAGGCCTCGGGGACAGATCTTGGAGAATACGCTTTTAAGAGACTGTTTTCACCCAGAGCATCTCTGAAGAGTCCTTCATTCACAGAGTTCCCCTTGCAAGTCAGCCATAGTGCTTGGCCGTTCACCACGTCAAATGAGTGATACACTGCGAGTTGTCGAATTGCCCAAGAAGAGGCATTTGGAGTGGTTATGGAATTAGAGCTCTCTACCGACCGCAAAACAAACGAATAACGAATTTCACGCCCAGACCGGCCTAATTGTTCGATAGGTAGGATGTTCTCCTTTCTGGAAAGCAAAGTATTGTCATCGTTAAAGAGAGGAAGGTTTGACCATTCGTATGGAGAATGTGAAGTCCGGAATGCGTAGAGACAGGTCAAGAAGGACGGTGGAATTTGGTGATAGGTACAGAGGTATTTGAATATGCCAACTGGGCATTTCAACTTGCTCTTAGAGGATAGGGACTGGATAGAGCTACCAATGTTAGCTTATTTCGTAAACCGACGGGTCATTTTCACCAACATATATCTCAGTCTCGGAGCGCTCTTCTTTACCTGTAAATGAGCTATCAACTCATCATGACTCTTGATTTCTCTGCACAATAACTTGCAACTACACTCAGTTGCGCAGACGCATGTTTCAAAGATCTTGAGTGGACGATCACCAGCTTTCAGACCAAAAATGCGTGATGCTTCGCGATTCCAGGTCTCAGCCTCCGCTTGGCGTGCTCTCGTACTAAGCCTGCTCCAGGTAGAGTTGTTCGGATAGTTGTGGTAGGTGCTGCATATTCGGTCAAAGTCGCTTTCTGGTTCAGTTTGTCCAGACGCAGAGCTGGAGCTATTTTGAGATGCCATGACTACAATGGCCTCGGGAAAGGATGGTTGATGTCGACGCCCGCTAACCGGAGTCGCCGATGTCAAGCTGTTTTAACACCTCGAGTGTATTTTAAAATCCCAGAAATACATAGCCTAGCTAGGTTTCGTCAGAAACAGTGGTCGGGCACTGTTCAAGGAAGGCATAAAATAGGGGAAATGAACAACAATCAACAACAGGCGAACGTGGAAGAGGGCTGGAGGGCGAGAAGAGTACGAACGAGGCTGAGCAGGCACCATGCAACCAGCTCAAGAGACGCAGGTCACTACGCAGAGAGTCTCGCGACGCGATGAGCGAGCATATCATTCATAGTACAAGGAGTAATTCAAGGTCATCAAAATATATACAGCCCAGCGATTCTCATATTAAGTATATCCAGCCGACCAGATTCAGTCACGTAACTCATCAATCTCTTCATATTCCTCCTACCTCACAGTCAGCTGCCTTACTCACACATAGGACTGCGTATATCACAAGCTATTCAAAGTCGATAAATACGACTCACCGAAGTCAGGCGTCGCTCGAGGTAGAAGACAAACTCATTTCCAGAAATCTAAAGTCACACATGAGCTTCATCGCCATATTGGGCGCACCAACTCACATACCTCAACTTCGATGCTCTGATCGTTGAACTTGTCTCGAAGGTAGGTTCGCACACGGTCGCGCCGCAGCCTATACGCCAAGATGGAATGATGCTCCATGGTGGCGAATCCGGTTGGATCTGTGTGAGAGACAGGCCTCGCTTTGTTCAGATGTGATATCTCGTATTGTTGCCTTGGGCGTATTTCTGACTAGAGAGTCTGCCTTGCGATGTTAATTTGGAATTGTATTGGGCGTATCCCCGGCCAGGCGGGATGCTAGATATTCACCCTCTCGATGCTGCGGCTCTGTCCCTCATGGCTAAGGCGGGGATGGTGCACGGCACCCCATACCGAGAGTTGATGCATGCGATAATGATTGGTAGGCGCGTAGATATTGGGGTGGCAGGGTGGACATCGCAACGGGCCGTGTTGGAGGATCAGGCTCCCCAGGCATTATCAGGCTCGGGTTATTGCCGCTGAAGTGCTGTGAGTCTTTCAGCTTGTGAGGCAAGCGAGACATGGGGATTGATATGATTGATTCTCTTGGCTATCTGATTCGCTGGATATGCAGAGACAAGTCGTGCTATAGGTCACGCAATGTGACTACAAAGCCAACGTGCAGCAAAGTGCAACCTTAGCTGTGCTGTCTAGTCCTGTGAATCTCTTTCAGTCCTAGGCTGCCTTGCGAGGAGAAGCAACATAAGTTGGAAGCCCCTCCCAAAAACGTTTTTGTCTGGGTTTGAGGTTGCTGCGCCAGAAACCGACACTTATCTCAATGATTGACGGTGTTTATTGGTATGCGAATAACAACAGATGGCAATGGTGAGATGCCTCGAGAATGCCTTTAACATTTGAGGGTAGGCAGTTCGTTATTAAATAAGCCTGGTGGATATCAGGCTGCTAATAGATGGCGCGACGACTACGTATTGGGACTTGGGCTGGGCCATGCATCATATGTCGAGAGCCTTGTTGAAATCTTGACTCGAATAACGTCACTGAACAAGAGCATCCATGAAGGACGCCTGACCTAACGTGTTTTCAAGCTCCTACAATAGTCGCGATGAAGTTGAAAAGAGGAGTAGAGGCACGGTACGACACAGTTGTTGCGGGGCCATTTACGCTTAAATTAACCTTAATAACAAGTAAATTTGAGTTACGGGCAGCAGCCAGCTAATCAGTCTACCTATTCAGGAATGAAACATCTAAGGAATCTCGAGTGACATTCATTGCCATCAGGTAGAATAACACACTACTCGGCTTGAATGGAACGTTATCTTACCTAGTAGGCGGCGGATCGTATAGAGAGCACAGTTAGTGGCCGATGCTGTTAGCGGAGAGGCTGTTAAATACATTATGTTGAATGGGTTAATAGAGCGCACTTTTACGAAGTCACCAAGTTCATCTTAACCCTGAGACTCAATTATTGACGAGTCACTACATGAACACATTTTGTATCTATTTTTCATCAAATAATGTTTTCTCGCTGTCTCTATCCGCTCTGTCTTTGTAGGGGCAGGACTATTCTGAAGCCTTGGCTTCGTATGTATCACAACACGGTCGCCAAGTTTACAACTATCAATTTAATGGACAATTGTTTCCTGTGAAATTGGAATCAAGGTTGGCGATTGCCATGAAAGTTTCATATATGTTGAGTCAGAAGTTGGGAACGCTATCGAGTCTGCGATTGTTCGCCAACTTGGGTCAGTAACCACAAGCCACACCGAAACACTCACTTCGCTCACAGTAAGCATTATCCGTTTTCTGCAGCTGATTGGCATGTTTAATTATAACAAAATATTTATCTCTGTCACGTATCGAGATTCCTAAAAGCCTGGGTCAATCAAAGAGCATGCATAAATGGGCTGGGCCACACACGGTGACTGCATGCAACAAATGACAACACCATCTTTGCTGCCCCGTCCTACGCGTCTTATTCAATGCATAACTGTTGAGGCGGTCTCTATTTAATAATACAAGTGACATGAAACCTTAATGTAGTCTTCATTTGAGGTTGTTAATCCTTCACGGGGAAGCGACACTCTGACTTTGCTGGTACTTATCAGTATTTTCGCGCCATTGAGGGGCTACGGTGAGATGCCTTTGGCAGCTGAGGACGGATAGCTAGAAACTGAACAGTCTTGGAGGATACTAGGCTGCGATGGAAAGCAGATCATGTTTGTGCTTGGGCTGGGGATTGAGTGGTGCATGGTATTTAGAGCTTTATCAGAATGCCGTCTGACCATGTCACTTCTAGGTGCCCAATCTCTAAGAATTACAAAGCAATATAGCCTCTCACCTCTTGTAAGATCAAGTCATCATTACTGTAATACTCACCTGCATTTTCAACTTTCTGGTACTTTTACAGATCGAGTTCAAGTATGTCTTCTTCTCAATCTATTTCAACAGGCCGCCATTGGTCCTCTATCTAACCCAATCATTATGATTCTTAGCAGCCCTTCTTCAAGAACAATGTTCAAAAGATAGCAGGGCTCGAGACGGATTGGTGTCTTGCTTGGTAAAATGGCATGTATCTCGCCTTTCCCTCTGCAGCAGCACCGGAAGTCCCAGATCCTGACCTCGATGAGCTTAGAAAGATGTAATGTAATCAACTGGAAGTTAGTTCCAAGGGGGCAATACAAACCATTGGAGTCCCTGCATTCGAGGTAATCGTTACGTCGCCACTCACTCGTGCTCTTCGTATAGTTAAGATGGGCATTGCGCCCCTGTTCTCCTCGCTCCAGCACATCGTTTTCGAAGGGCTCAGGGAGAAGTTGTCGGGGGCCACAAAGAGTAGACGAAACATAAGGATCGGATATCCCGGCGCTTTACTCTGTTCATTGTTCGAGATATAGATCAATAGAATCTTTCGGGTGTAGAAAATGACCAGACAGGAAAGAAAGAACCGTATGAAGCTTTAACGGACGCAGGGCTCTTTTGCATATATATTCGAGAACTTTCCTCACGAATAGATAGTTTTGATCATGTCTCATCTTTCCGTCTGCAACGTCTTTGACCCTCAAGATAATTTTATCATGCTGGCGTTGCAGTGCGTTTTGAAAAGGCCCTGGAGTTCAGGTATCTCGCAAGACTTTGGGAAAGGGACATGGTGCATGGTCTTCTCTGGAGAAGCCGTCTTGTCTACGCATTTCAAAGTGACAGGACCGTCATGAGGCCTATTGGTGTGAAGGAGGGAAGAAAGGATATCTCATAGAAGTTGACCATCGTGGTCTTGGTTTGCTTCGCAAGTATCTGTCTTGGAATAGCCTGACAAGAAACCCTCAGATCCTTCGGCTATCCGCTATCGATCAGCACATTTAAAACAGGTTGAGATTTGTAGCGCTGACACGACTGGTGAACTGGTCACTGATCAAGTTTGAAGGATGATATCAAGTACTGCTTTGCCTCGTAAGGCTGTTCCACGTCAAGTCTAAGGTTCGATGGTTCCTGGATCTACAAGCGGCATACGAAGAAGTCTTGCGAAAGCGAAAGCTATCAGCGAGACTGGGTGCTCTAACATTTAAAGGTTCGAACGGATACGGACTTCAAATCATGCAAGCTCCCATCCCAAAGCTCTAAGCCATCTTATTACCGACAAGACAGACCTTGCTCAGCCGAAATAGCGCCTCATCGCGTACCAGCATCGCCACAGTAGCAGCGCTAATCCTTGCAACAAACCAAGAAAAACGCTGAAGAGCCCCTGTAACAAGCTTGTAGATCGTTCTCAGCCCTAAAATCCTCCGACTCGACCTTTTGCTCCGACGTCACAGCCCCATCTCTGCTTCAAGTCCGTATCCGATTGCGCGTTCGGAGACTTACGACGACAACTCATCTTTGACGAATTCAGCCACTGAAGACGAAGAATCTTGCAGATATTCTCATTCAGCCCCTTCGCGCCCATCTCGCAACGATGAGAGGATAAGCCAGTCTGGTCATCTAAATGGAGATATTTCCCGCACAAACCGTCTTTGATAACTTATACTGTCATCTTGGCTGATACAATGGCCTCTCGACCCAATCCTAATGTACCGTTGCTAAAAACGTGCCAAACATGTTTCCATGCCAAGATCCGATGCGAAAAGTCCCAAGACTCGGGAAAATGCGATAGGTGTTTGCGCCTAAATAAGACATGTGTCTTCAATCCGTCGCGTCGGCGTCTACGGGCAGGGTAAGAAATGCTATTAAATCGGTGTATCACTCACTAACTTGAATCAGACCGTCGCGGAATCTTGAGCTTGCAAGCTCTACCAGATCAAGATCGCCGTCTTTGGCATCTGCCAATACAGCTGATGATGGGACAGAGACCTCACCTGCTGTGTCCAACACACCGGGCAGCATCGACACAGAAACATCCCATAATCCGTTTTCTAGAGGCTTGTTGTCGCTGGAAAAGGGTCAAGAATTTCTCGATCTCTTTAAGACGCGAATGTCGCCTCATTTCCCCTTCGTGGTAGTTCCAGAACGGGTGACTATCCAGATGTTGATACAAGACAAGCCGTCACTATGCGTAGCAATACTCGCTGCAGCTTCTAGTAGGGATTACAAGCTTCAACAGGCTCTAGGGTATCTTTTCAACGAGATTGTGGCCTCCAAGTTGATCAAAGGGCCCTTTGCGACCCTCGACATGTTGCAGGGGCTTCTGGTACATCTGGCTTGGTAAGTAACGCAAACTTCGAGCGTATTCATCTCTAACAATCTCAGGGCACATTATCATCAATCATCAATGAAGTACACACAGCACTTGTCACTTGCGGCAAGCATTATCTCAGATATGAGACTGGATCGGCCACGACCAGCTAGTCTCTGGGCTTTGAACAGAGAGTCCAAACAGGCCGCCAGCAATATTACCCATGACGAGATGAGAGCTTTGGCTGGAACATATTATCTCTCTTCCAGGTAATAGATGTGCAGATTGGTACAAACTCGTAGCTAACTCGCTTCAGCTCTGCAGTTTTACTCCAAAAGTCACATCACTTTAGATATTCACCATACATCCTTGAGTGCTGTCATACCCTCTTGTCCAAAGGGGCATATCCATCCGATAGACATTTTCCATATATCATCTACCTCCAAAAACTCACTGAAGAGGTCGACGACGCGGTGATGGAAGCTTCAGGAGCGATACGCGGATCAAGACAAGGACAACTCCCCGCCGAACTCCATAGAATCAGGGAACGATATACAACAACAAAGTCTTCGCTACCGTTCCCACTAAGCGAGAGTCGTGAGTAAATCCTTTTACGCTTCGAAAGCCCTGCTGATTGTTTAGCAACGATTCTTCTTCAACTCCATGTCCTTGATCTCCTCATATGCCAGCCCTCACCAGACGGCGTTTCATATGGCCCCGATGGCTTTCAGGATCTACAAACAGGCGCGAACCAAACACGTCTCCTAGATTGGCTGTCCCAGAGCATGTCTGCCGCAAAGTCCCTCATAAGCGTGATTCTCGTACTTCCTCATGGAGAGGAAATTGCCATGCCAAATACTGGCTGGATCATGCTTTACTGCGCAGTCTCGCTAGCCGTTCGTCTCGATCTCGTAGCCGCACTGCCTGAGAATGCACAAGTTACAGGTCATCTCCGTCGTATCCTCGACATGCCTCATACACTTCGTCAGATCGTGCTACGCATTGAAGCCGCTTCAGGACCAGAGGTAGGCGATGGCGTGCAAGATCCGTTTTATGGCCTTGCACGACGAGCCCGACGTATCGAGAAGTGGTATCTTGAGCGCTGTGGCCCTGTCGAATCCTCTGAGGTAGAAAACTTGTTCGAAACTTCGCAGTCACGAACAAATCCTTTCTCAACGGCAGACATGGGTCTCACGACATCATCATTCCACGAGGCAGGCTTGGTGCCGAGTGTCCAGGTGACAGGTGAATCTGGAGATTCGTGGATGACGAGCTTGTTGGCAGACTTTGATGTAGATGTAGGGATGAACAATTTGTTGTACACGGGTCCTTTCGACTTTTTGAGCGACCGTCAGTTATAAGGTGTAAGAAAAGAGGTCAAGGATGCTGAGAGGTGATGGCATTTATATACTCCTGCGGAAACGGACACGGAGAAGCGTCGGAGTTGATGACATGGCAATAAATCCGTTTCAATGTCCGTCGGATGTCCGTATATTGTATATGTATATTTTATCCCAAGCCCAGGGGATGGCAATAAACTTGTTTCATACCACCAGATCCCATATGTACCCAACTCCGTCTATACCTGTCTATCCCATCATGCATTATTAACTATTTTTTTACCCTTCTTTTTCCCAGCAGCCTTTTCCTTCTGCTTTTCCTTCTCCTTGCCCTTTTTGATAGCGTTGGCCAGATCTACAATCTCTGCTTCTTGCTCCTCCTTGCTCTTCTCCTTGGCCTTCTTTTCGTCAGCTGCCTTTTGAGCGGCCCTCTTCTTGGCTTGAATCCTTTCCACCTTTTCAATCAGGGTATCGCTCTCTTGCCAAAGCTTCTTGGCTACTTCGTCATCCTTGACCTCCTTCCTCGCGAAATCGACTTCCAGGCACTCCTTGATGAGCTTTCCACCAGGGCCCCGGGCAAAGTCATTGGCCATGGCGGTGTAGAGGATGGATTGGGCAGCCATTTGAGGAGATTTGAGGAGGAACCATGGGACAATGTAACCGGCGAGATAGATGGCAAGTCCCCAAAGAGAGCCACGCGTCAACCAGCGACGCATGCTTGGAGTTCGTGCAAGGCCGGGATCCACAAAGATTACTCGGGTGTTGTTGGGTAGCTTGTCGGGTCGTTCGTAGGCATCGAGATGCTTCTGGAATGCTTGGCCAAAGACATTCATGGCCAGTTTGCTGCGAGCGTATGCAGTACCCGGAGACCAGTTGTCCTTTGTAACAGGCTCCTTCAAGGATGGCGATCCAATGTATGAAGAGCACGTAGGGATAATAATTCGGACATCTCGGTCGATAGGCTGTGCTCGAAGGGCAGGACTTAGAATACCGAGTAGATGGAAGTTGGCCAAAAAGTTAACCATCCAAGTCTCTTCAATGCCCTCTTCAGACTCCCTTCTCTTTCCACCAGGTGGTGTCATGACCGCCGCACACAGAATAACCATGTCCAATCGTCGAGGGGGCGCATTGTCAATCCACTTGGTCGCAAACGTTCGGATACTGTGGAAGTCTGACAAATCGACTTGTTCGGTATAGATCATCTGATTGTTGGTCTTTTGCCGGAGATCTTGGATGTATTCAACGAGGAAGGGGTCGGAGGGGGGTGCCTGCGTGAGCAGAACCAGCTGGGCGCCTTGCGCGGCGAGACCGAGGGCCGTTTGGGCGCCTATACCGGACGTCCCGCCCGTCATCATAACGACCTTTCCATGAAGTAGACTTGGGGAGGGATTGTTGCGGCCGGATGTCCAGACTTTGAGGAGCGTAAGGAATGTGAAGGTGAGGATAGTGTAGATTATCGTGCGAGCATGTTGTCGGACCACGTCAGGGATGCCATTTTCGAGCACGCCAAGAAAAAGAACGAGAGGCATGGCGATAAATTGATGGCAGATTTTGTATCAGCGCATGCCGTTCAATTCAAGCGTTGGTGACGCTGGATGGTTTTGATGTCGTGGCCCTCAGTCTAAGGAGGCAACTGCACGTGACGTCTCCGTGATCTTATCGCACTTGGACTCACCGAATACAACTTCAACATCAATATGACTTCACACTCAACCACTAATAACAAAGAGAATATTATCAATTGACTATTATCTACCGATTCCTCTCATATTGCAAGTGTACTAATCTCGTAGCCTGTCATCTCTCTTCTTCCTCACCCAAATCTCTCCAACTGGATCTCCATGATCAGCTACGCATTCCCAATCACCAATCCCATGCTCAGCGGAAGCCTTTCTAACGCCTCGACCACCGCCGCCGATGATGAGGTTTCCTGGACGATATTTATCATCCATCTTCATGCGGCGAATCACGCTTCCGTGTACCCGAACAGCATCAGGAATGTCTCGCACTTCGCCGCCTGGTAGAGGCCATCGGATTGGCTTCCATGACCCATCAGACTGAAGATCCATCCTCCGGAAAGGTAGATATTCCATGATTTTCCATGCTGTCACAGCAAGAGCACCAAGGCCTTGACCGTATTCCAGAGAGTCGTGAATTCGAGCTGTGCATGCGCCATTCATCACGTTATGGAAGTCGTCGTGAGAATTGCCCGTCTTTTCATCCATAGGCATTGTTGGCGTACGACTTGGCCCCCCGTTACCACTCCATACACGGAGATCTGGAATAGGTGGTCGTCCTGTCGCATCTTGCCAGTCATGTGCAACACAACATCCCATTTCAGCTACCTTTTCGGTATCAAAGGGCAGTCCAGCCCTTTGTGCTTCTCTCACGATCCAAGCAAGTGGAATATGGCTGGTACTTTTACTATCCTGCAGCATTTCCCAACCTCCACCCACGTCGGCATGGCCTCCTGAGAACCATACCTCGTCGATGTCTTGTTTCGTATCGTCGTCAATGTTGTCAATCTCAGAAAGAGCTAGACCGGATCGGTTGGACAATGTCTCTGCGTCTCCGCGTTGGCCCGAATGGGCTCTCTGGCACGATCTGGAGCGAGCTCGATATGGCGCATACGTGTTGTCTTGCTTTTTCCCCCCTCTTTTTTCGTTGGGGTCAAGATGGTTGCTTCTCCCCCGACCTTCGTGCTCATGAAGGTCTTCACGTATGTCATTGACTGCCTTGTGAAAGTGATGGTGTTTGTCATCCTTTGTATCTGGCCGATTTTGATACATGAGATCCTGACGGAACTTGGCGCGTCTCTCATCAATACTGACTGCATGACGAATTACCCTGGCGCTGCTTCGTGCAGTATAAGGGAACTTGCTGCGTTGCATCCATGCTGTTTCGAACTTGGGCACCGAATTGACTGTATCAAAGAGCCCGAGAAATCGGATTCGACCGACCGGGCGAGAAAAGGTTTCACGAAAACCTTTCATGAACCGGAACATTTCGTCCCTCTTGTTTCGTACTTCTTCAGCCTCTTTCCCGTCCCCCGAAGTGTGCCCACGACCTTGCCACTGAGCGAATGCTTTCCAGGCAAATTTGACCATTTCTTCGTTGCCGTGGGATAAGAGTCCGATGTAATCGAGCATCTCGGCTAGAAAGCGTGCAATATACGCTCCTCGACTGAAACCAAACATGTAAATTTCATCGCCAGGGTTATAAAATCGCATGAGGAAACGATAGCCTCCTACAACATGTTGATCGAATGAGGAACCGATGGCCGAGTCTTTGGCTTTCTGGTACCAAGAGCTGAACCGAGAGCGAACGCTGGTATGGGTGAGCGATCCCGAGACGACGTAGGTACCAATACCCGCTTTCCTCTGTTAGTTTGGAACGTTAGTGGACAAAAGACTTACGTTGATAGTAATGGTATTGGTCACTCGCAGTTCGGTCTAGCATTCGAAAGATTTTGAGGATATTGCTGTCACTGTCGTCGCCATGAAACTTGTTCCCTGTCCCGTCAAAGCACAGGACAAGCTTCCGAGGCTTTCGGTCAGGCTCGACAGCTGGAGCCGCAGGCCCCATGGCAGGACTTGGAGGTCTGCTTTGGAAATCTCGAGAAGAGTCGGCATGTTCTTTGACAGATCCATTCTGAGGTGTTGGAATAAGATGCGTGGGATCCATGCTTACACGACTATGGGCTCGGTGCAGTACTCGGTCGGGGGATTGCTTCGTATTACATGGGAAGGCACAATCAGGTCGCTTCAGGAGGCCATCGGGGAGCAGGCGCCTTATGCTTAGACATGACGGCCTAGTGTTGGGCTTGTCTCAAATCTCATCGAACTACAACAAGCCCAGAGCCGGAAATTTGGTCAAATTGATGCTGATCAGTCAGCGGTGTACAGCCCTTTGCAAGTATTCATTCCGGTCTACGCATCCCCGCAAGGCATCACTCAATATGGACAATTGCCGTGCAAGCCATGTACAGGCGTGGGCAGCCCGATGTCTCAGCCGATAGCGCTATCGATGATGTTCATAGGGTCGACTGCATTCTGCATGTATCTGTCAACAGAAATGAATACGACGATCTCTGCTGCTACAGACGCCGTGTCCGAACAGACTGCTCTTGACTGGATCAACCATCCAGCCCCAAGACATTAAGGAGCTACCATTGTTGACCAAGATGGAGCTTTATCTTCACCCCCACTGGTGATCTTAACTCACCAACCAGATATTGCAGATCGCCATCAACTACCGGCAGCTGTGGAATTACATTTTCCACTATCACGTCCTTGGGAAAAGACTTGGCTGTCTCAGTTGCCAGCGTTGAGCTGAGAATCCCTTTCTGGCCATGGACAGGTTGATCAATCAGATGTGGCTGATCTTGAGAGATTTCGCACCGTCGATCAACATCCCTCACTTCTTCGACCAGGCTCCCTGGTGGATACGGCACGTCTGAGTCGCTTGCCAATCGGAGGTAACCTGCAACTGCATCGCGGACACTATCTGCCGCTATCGAGGGCCGTCCCTAGAGACGAGAAGAGCGCCCTTGTGAAGCAACAATCTCAGCCGTGTCATAGCGGGATTGACATTCCCAATCAAGTCAACATGATAATAAGCCATCGACGTTAGTGGCACAAAAGAATGCAGGTTTCTATCGAATGGGTTTAATTGCGACAGCCACTCAAAATGTGTAAGACAAGTTGCTCGCTCCTCTGTCAACGTCAACCACTATAACTGCTCACAGTTTACTGTTCTTCCAGACAGCTTTCCGCTTCTCGACAAAACTCAAGACACCCTCCTTCATATTCTCCCCACCTTCCATCTTCTGGTATATCCCTTGGTCAACCCTCTTTGTGCTGTCTCTAGGTCCCTCGGCATCCCACCCACCCAGCAACGCTTCGCGTGACACAATGACGGCGTCGGGCGAGTTGCCTGACATTTCAACAGCCCATTGCAGCGCCTCTTGAACAACATCGTCCAGCTTGACCACCTTGTTCACGATTCCCCAATCGTGAAACTGCTGTGCCGTGTACATGCGTCCCAAAAGTGCGATTTCGGATGCTCGTTGACGTCCCACGATGCGAATGAGCCGGGGAAGAGCACCGGCGATGGCTACAACACCACGCTTGACCTCTGGAAGTCCAAACTTTGCCGTATCGCTTGCAATAACAAGGTCCAGATTGAGTATCATCTCTAATCCGCCTCCCAGGCAAAGTCCATTGACAGCAGCAATGATTGGCTTCTTTCCCTGTCGGTTACTCAATCCTCCAAATCCATTCTCTGCCCATTTATCAATGTTCTTTGAATTGTCGTCTGCGTTCTTGACATTCCACTCTTTCAAGTCTGCGCCGGCGCAGAATGCTCTTCCAGTGCCTGTGATGACAGCGCATCGTAGTGAAGGTTCATTGTCGTACCATTTCCAAAGGCGGTCGAGCTCAAAGCTCATTTGTCGCTGGAGCGCGTTAAGTTGAGCCGGACGATTGAGTGTGACGAGGAGGATATGAGGATGAGGGTATGAAAGGATGGTGTTTGGAACTTCTGGAGGTGTGAGAGTGTTCGACATGATGATCTCGATGCTGTTACTGATTATTGATTCAATAGTGATTAATTCGACTTCAAAATATTAACGCGAGAGTTGTAAGAGCTCAATTCTTTGATGTCAATTGTTGATGCTGCTACAAAGACCAAAGCTAAAATTGGGGGTCAAAAGTCTACGAACGCCAACCCCACTTCCACGTAAAACACCAACGCGTACCGTGACAGCTCTACAATTTCACTTATCTACAATTATAGCAATTCTTTATCAAAATGAAAAATATTTTTACCGAAATATGCGCCCAACGCAGTAGAAATCAGGAATTCAGCGAGGTAGCTAAAGCTCTTATAATTCGCGAGGTAGAGACGGGAAGGTCCTATCGCGCTGTCGCGAAAGACGCAAAGACATCACCATCAACTGTCTACCAAATCGTTCAACGCTGGAAATCTCAACGAACTCTTACCCAAAAACGACGTACAGGACGTCCTAAGAAACTCACGGTTCGTGAGATTCGAATGATATTAATCACGCTAAAACGCGACCGCAGGATCTCATATGAATCGCTTGTCAATTATCTAGGAGGCAAAGTCTCCCCAAAAACATTACGTCGAGTTATCCGAGTCTATTACGGGCGTAAATGGAAAGCAATACAGAGGATTCCGCTATCAAAAGAAACAGCAAAACAGCGGCTTTTATGGTGTCAAGGTTGGGAAGATGAAATCGAAGAATTGACAGAGGTATAACTATTCAAAGATTATGTATCATTGAAGCTCGGGAATCTTTCACTGGACTAACGACACCTTCAGACAATTTTCAGCGATGAGTCTACAATTCAGTCCCAACCAAATTATAAAAGAGGATGGATATTTCGCAAGCCTCACGAGAAGTTCATGAAGCCTTTTATTAATGTCACAGTCCACGGGAAGGCCAAGATATCGATCATGGTTTGGGCAGCAATCTGGAGAGGTGGAAAATCTGATATTGTTATTATGACACGCGATGAGACCGCCAAAAGAAGAGGATATACTTCCAAAAGTTATCAATTGGCATTATCAGAAGGCCTTCTTCCTATTTATAACGGCACACGGCGATTTCAACAGGATAATGCAAGAATTCATACATCAGAGTCAACTATAGAGTGGTTGATGGAGCACGGGATTGAGTTTATTGACTGGCCTGCACATTCCCCTGACCTCAACCCAATTGAGCATATTTGGAAGCTTTTGAAGCTCAAAATAAGGAAGTTATTCCCTTATATAGAGCACATAAAAAAGAATGAAGCAAATATCGCAGAATTGATAGAATGCATCAAGTTGGCGTGGGCAGAGATCACAACAGAAGAGATTAACAACCTGATAGACTCTTTGCCACGCAGGATCGAAGCTTGCAAGAAAGCACGGGGTTGGTATACCAAATATTAAAGAGCAGAATCAGGGCTTCAAAATGATATATAATACATCTCAATTGACCATTAATTGATATATTTCTTTATAAGTGAAGTTATCACACCCAAATCAATTGAGGTGGTTGGGGGTGGAGCGTTCGTAGACTTTTGACCATTAATTTTAGTGTGGGGAACCTCGGCACCTCGGAAGCTCTCCTAAACAGGGAACAGCCTAGACGATCACCCCCTCACTAACATTAACACAATCAACAAAGATACCTCATCCATGTTTATTCCCACATCTCGCAAACGCCTCTCACCTCTTTAAATTAATAAATGATATAAAATCCGACTTCCTTAGGCTCAGAAAGGTAATAGTGGTACATTTTCAACCAAGGCTCTTCCAAACTCACGCCGGTAGTCCGCGCTTCTCGCTCTCGGTGAAGAAGATGACCATACGCCAGAGCTTCTTGACCAAATCCTCTGCTTCATCGTCGAGTGCCTGTAATTCAGTTAGCAATGATCAAATATAAATGGGAATGTAAACGTACCCCTTCCAGTTCTTCCACCAAAGCGGCCGCTGTGCCGTGTGCTCGGAGATGCTCCTCAACTGCCTCGACGAGCATCTCTTCTTGAACACCCAGATACTCGACAATCTTCTTCTCCACAAATGGTCGAAGTTTGTCACGCACGACAGCTTCGTCCATGTAGTCCCACTTGACCGCCCATCCCCAGAGACCATCCTTGTCCGAAGGAATCTCCTGCGCCAAAGAACGCACAGCCTGAGAAATTTCCTCTTCTGTCATGTGTGCTGTGGCTGACGATGGCTCGAACTGGATCGGGATCAGCTGGCGCTTTGTAGAAGCATCGGCTTCCTCGTCGTCCAAAAGACCCTCCACCTCTGCAATCGTGCGTCGCTGAGGAGCTGCCCTGGATGCCTGAGCCTTCTGAGCTGCGGCTCCGAGGGATAGCTTGAACGGCTGTGGTGCAGTAACGGAGGGTTCTTGTCGCTGCTCCATCTCTTCGGCTTGCTTGTCGAGGAACGAATCGGCCATACCGCGCGCCCTCTCCATCTCAACCTTCTCACGACGCTGCTCCTCATGCTCTGCTCTCCTGTCGGCTTCATCTCGCGCCTCCTCATCTGCCCGGTCACCTGCTCTCTTACGGGCCCAGGTGCTGTGGTCACGGTAGTATGGGTGTGCCTTGCGGCTTGCTTCTTTCTCGTCATCCCAAGCCTTTTCTCTCTCGAGCTGCTCCTGTTTTCGCCGCTCAAAAGACTCAGCATCCTGACGCTCTCGCTCCCGTTCTCGATCTATTGCTGCTTGTCTTGACCGTTCTCGGTTGCTCCACTTGCGCTCGGCCTCGAGATAAGCTTTCTCGTCGTCTTCCTGTTTCTTTGACTTGTATCGGCGGTAAAGCTCCCCGTCGCTGGCGTCTGTATCATCGTCTTCTTGATGAATAGAGAGGTCTGTGTTGGAGATGCCTCCGTTTACAAACGCAACCCGGTTCTGTCCGTTTTGTCCCTTTGGTCCTGAAGGCGCATTCGGTATACTTCCCCGTGGACCCAAAGGAATGTTGTTGGTACTCGCTGGCGGTGAATCGAGACGGGATGTTCGAGACGCTCCATTTCGTCGTCGCTCCATCTCCTCCATCTCTTCTTCCTTTCGTAGACGCTCCATGTCGCGCTGATTACTACGCTCGCGGAAAGCAGCAATCTCCTGTGCCACAACTTCTCTCATCTCGGCGGGAATGTCTGCAAGCTCGTCGTCTTGAGCTAGAGGGATATTAACCACTTCAACACTCTCTCCAGTCTCGGTGTTACCCATAGTGACATCCTCAACTGCTGTGTTGGTCTTGGGGTAGAACAAATCGTGAATGACATCCTTTAGCGCTGCCTTGGCTGCCTCCAACTTTTCCGTTCCGACAGAACCGTCTTGGCTCTCCTCGTAGGACTCGATATACTTGAGCGAACTCTCGTCGACGGTCACTTGAAGCGTTGTCTTTTCGATGCCCTCGTATGAGTCGTCCTTGGGTCCATCTGCGGATACCTGCTGTCTCTTGACGGGAACTTCGATCTGTTGCTCGTGAAGAAGCTTGACTGCTGTAGAAAGCGACCAGGGATCTTCGAAAAGAGCAAACCCGAATTTGGCGCCCTTGTGATCGTCTGTCACGCTGGCTGCCGAATCCCACTTACGCAGCTTTCCAACAGCGCCCAACAACCGCTGAATACCATCGTCACCGCCAATGCCCTCGGGAATCTGGTGTATGAAGATCGTCCGCAACTTCTCTTCGTTCGTCGGGGGAACAAGCACCTGTGTCGCCTCCCTCGCTCCTCGGTCTCGATCCATCCCCCTCTCCATTCCCAATCCTGGTCGGCCGCCGCTACCAGGACCGGGCATATCACCTCGTCCGCTCGCTGTGGGAGTGCCAGGCTTGCCTTGCGACGTACCGAGTCGGATCACGGGGGCGTTGAAGTTGATGTTTGGCATGTTGGCCGGCGCTTGGAAGTTGGGTGGAAGGCCGCTTGGACGATTAGCTTGCTGGGCGCTAGACTGCTGGACACCGGGAGGTGCCATACCCGGAGCAGAAGACATGCCTGGAGGAGGTCCTACGAGAGGGTTAGCTAGGTAGTGAGGGCGTCGCGGGGTGAGCGCACCTAGACCAGGTGGAGGAGCCATTCCTGGAGGGGCATTGTTAGATCCGGGGTAGCCTCCATAGGCAGGGGGCGCGCCGTAGGGATTATCTACAACTGTTAGTTCTATTCAACGTGATGAGAGGTCAACATACTCCCATAAGGATTATAAGCCATGATGGCGCCGTCGCGTCGCAGCGCGGCTCAAGACGTTCTCTGCTGTTGTCGGATAAATTTATTGATGAGTCGGTTTCAAGGCGCGAAACAAAGGTGTCGATATTACTATTTGCGCAATCTTTTATCTCGGCGCAAAAGATGTTGATGCAGTTCAAGAGCGAGGCTGGCAGCTGGATATTCTTCAATGTGGGGCCGATGTGTGGAACCCCATAATCCATGGCCTTATCGCACATACATTTATCCGAGTTATCGCGACTTTTTAGCTCTGCCTGTATCAATTCAACAACGTCGACGACGGCCAATTGGAGACTAATTGGAGTTTGTCCGCAAGATGTATGTTCGATTTAATGATACTTACGTTCAGGTACTGACTTTTTACAGGGCTGCTTCACTCAGGCCCGGCAGCACAATGCTGTCGAGAGCAACGACACCGGCATGCCTCACGAGAGCATTCTCAACCTCTTTGGCTCTCCAAGCTGATCGACCTGGTCCAAAGATCCCTACAAAACAAGAGGCACCTCCCCGAGTTCGATCAAACCCTCTCGTAGGAAGCGCCGGCCGTCCTGGTACCAAGTTCGCCAATCCTGTCGCCCCCAGGAGAACCCCCAAGACAAAGGATACTCCCAACGCTGAGGTCAAGAAACCTACCA